>CAUYRH010008852.1:0-31995 GCA_963574655.1 Perodicticus potto
TCTGATCAAACTAAAAAGCTTCTGCACAGCCAAAAACACAGTAAGTAAAGCCAGAAGACAGGCCTCAGAATGGGAGAAGATATTTGCAGGTTATGCCTCCAACAAAGGTTTAATAACCAGAATCCACAGACAACTCAAATGTATTAGCAAGAAAAGAACAAGTGATCTCATCTCAGAGTGGGCAAAGGACTTGAAGAGAAACTTCTCTGAAGAAGACAGGTGCACAGCCTACAGACACATGAAAAAAAGCTCATCATCCTTAATCATCAGAGAAATGCAAATCAAAACCACTTTGAGATATCATCTAACTCCAGTAAGATTAGCCCACATCACAAAATCCCCAAACCATAGATGTTGGCATAGATGTGGAGAAACAGTAACACATCTGCACTGCTGGTCAGAATGCAAACTAATACGTTCTTTTGGAAATATGTTTGGTGATCACTTAGGGATCTAAAAATAGACCTGCCATTTGATCCTTCCATTCCTCTACTAAATATATATCCAGAAGATTAAAAATCACTTTATAACAAAGATATTTTCACCAGAATGTTTATTGCAGCCCAATTCATAATTGCTGAGTCATGGAAGAAGCCCAAATGCCCATTGACCCATGAATGAATCAGTAAATCGTGATATATGTATACAATGGAATATTACGCAGCCTTTAAAAAGATGGAGACTTTACCTCTTTGTTTACATGGATGTAACTAGAACATATTCTTCTTATCAAAGTATCTCAAGAATGGAAGAAAAAGTATTCAATGTACTCACCCCTACTATTAAACCAATTTTTAAGCATCCACATTTCCATATGAATGCTATAATCCAACTACAGCCCAAGATGAAGGGGAAAGAGGAGGGGGAAGGGAAGAAGAGGGGAGGATGGGTGGAGGGAGGGTAATTGGTGGAACCACACCTATGGTGCATTTTACAAGTGTACATGTTAAATCTACTAAGTGTAGAATTTAAATGTCTTAACACAATAACTAAGAAAATGTGGTGAAGGCTATGTTAACCAGTTTGATGAAAATATTTCAAATTGTATATAAAATCACCACATTGTACCCCATAATTGCATTAATGTACACAGCTGTGAGTTAAAAAAAAAAAAAAGCCAGATATTGTGGTGGACACCTGTAGTCCCAGGTACTTGGGAGGCTGAGACAAGAGAATCATTTAAGCCTGAGAGTTTCAGGTTGCTGCGAGCTGTGACACCATGGCACTATATTAAGGGTAACATAGTGAGACTTTGTCATTAAAAAATAATAATAGAAGTATGGAGCAAATAAATGTACCTCTCATACACTATTTTTTGAATTGTTAAAAGTGCAATGATTTTGAAAACTGACAGTTTCTAAAAAAGTAACCAATTCTTGCCCTACATCCCTGCCCTTCTACTTGTAGGCATATACCTGTTTTTGTCTCCTAGGACTAAGTGGCCTATACAATCAGAATTCACTGTCTTACAGTTCTGGAGACCAGATATCAGAGCTCAAGTTGCTTCCAACACCATTTTTTCCTAAAGTCAGTAGGAAAAGGCCTGTCCACTTCTTCCAGCTTTTGGTAAGTCCTTGGTTTGTGATGGTACCACGGCAGTTTTCATGTGGCATTCTCCCTCATGTGCACTTTTGCACAAAATCCCCCATTCTTGTGAGGACTCTAGTCCAGTAGGATTAGGACCCACCCTTCTGCAGTATGATCTGATCTAAACTAATTAAATTTTTAACAACCCTATTTCCATATAAGGTCACATTCTGAGATAGTGGGAGCTGGGTTTTCAACATAGGAACTTTTTTGTAAACACAATTTAAGATGTAACAGTACTCAAAAGAAAAGAGGGCATATTGTTCACCAAAAGGACAAACAAGAATTTTAATGGATGTTGAATTCATAACAGTCAAATCTGAAAATAAACCAAATACATAAGAAAGAAAGAATGGATCAACAGTATATCATGCATTCATACAATGGAATCCAAATGATGATTAAAACAAAACTAAATGATTGGTGTTGTCAACAACATGAATGAGCCAAATGATAAAGCTCAATAACCTGTAAGTTTTTCAATTAATGAATCCAGGATAGAAGTGGGAAGAGTGATGACCTGCTATGGTGGAGGTGGGAGTGATGGGCTGGGTTCCTAGGGAGGGCACAGGAGAGGCTTTGATGAGAGGAATTGTTCCAGGCCTTCATGTGGGGACTGGTTACTCAGGAGTGCACGTAAAATTAATCAAGACATGCACTTAAAATATATGTATTGTACTGTACATATTAGATGTAAGGAAGACTTATGAGAAAAAAACAATAAAAATTCTACAGGGGTTGGCATGCTTCAAGGCAGAGCTTTTGCCTTTTCTATACAATTTTGTTAAAATGTTGGAAAAAAACAGTTCATTTGGAGGACATTTAATAAAATCCACCTAGCAGGGCTGGTTAATCTATAGCTTTGAGGTGTAGACACCATAAACCAGGGGACACATTCACTTACGTGCTAATGCTGCAGCCTCTGAATAAATAAAACCTAGAGACTGGTCACTGATATTATCTCTCTATGGACTTCACTCATGTGATTCTGCAGACCAAGGAGTTCTATGATGTATCATCTCAAAGCTAGAGAAACAGAAAGTACAGTGGCATAATTCAGCCCAGTTCAGAGAACCTGAGAATCAAGGGGCCGATGGTGTTAGTCACAGGTTGAGTCCAAAGGCTGGAGAACTAGGGGCTTTGAGAAGCCAGGGCTGAAGTAGATTGATGTCCCAGCCCAGGGAAAGAGTAAGCAAATTCACTCCTCTTCCTCCTTTTTGTCCTGTCCTGACCATCAGCAAATACCTTCCCACATTGGTAAGGGTGGATCTTCTTTACCCAGTCTATTGATTCGAATGTTAATCTCTTCTAGAAACACTCTTGAAAACTTACTCAGAAATCATGAAATTAACCATCACAAGGAGCAGACAGGAGAGAGAGAAAACACCAAGTTGGAGGGGGAAAGGAGGGGAGAAAGACGGAGAGAGGGGGCAGGGGAGGGAGAAAGAGAGAGAGAGAAAATTAAAGAAAGATATAAAGATAAATTACTTTTTCCTGCACACCCTAATAGACATGTTGGTGCACAGGAGATGATACATTGCCTGCAGCAGGAGGCAAGTCAACAGACAACCAGGTGACATCTGTCAATTTTTCAGGAAAACAAGTTTCAGGGCTTTGGCCTGAGTCAAGACCATCTGCAGTATTTACAGAAGAGTGAAGTAATTGACCTTAATATTGATAATGCTTGAATTCTTTGACCTAAATTCATTTGTCTTCTATGTTTCATGCTTGAGAAAACAGGAGTTTGACTAACCATTTTTTTAAAGAGGACTCCCATGGCATGCGTGGAGGCATTTTTCAAAAGAGATTAATGAAAATAATAGCGCATACCTGGAAAATCTGACTGCTTGAGAGGTGCACATGCTTGTCTGCATGCATAATGCACAATTGCACTCTGCTGTGAGGATTGTGGGGGTCCCTTAGATAAGCCAGTCAGCAGAGTGTGAAACCCCTAAACCCCTATTCCCTGAGAGACAAGGGGCCTGACCTCTGATGTGAGAAGAATTTCCTTCTGCACTGGATTTGAGGGGTACCGTACAGCCCAGGTGGCTCTGGCTGAGAAGGAGCCTACTACCTTAGTAGCTGTGATGCTGGGGGACTTTAGGCACCCACCAATACATCCTCGTTAAGACACCTGGGCTCAGGCATCTTAGTGGCTCCTTTGTTGTGACTGTGCTGGCTCTACTCCTTGATGCTCCTCTCCTCAGATGCATCCCCACCCTTCTATGTCTGCTCTGCATCTCCAGAGACCAACCCACAGAGACTGCGTCACTGAGGGTCTGTGCTAACTGGATCCAGTTGGATTTAGGCACAGAGAGAACCAGAAGGAGAGCAGAGGGCCCAGGAAGGAGAGAGAGGTCCACATGCTCTCTCTGCTCCCTCTGTCACCATGCTTACGGCTGTGTCTATATGAACTGACTGCTGCTCCAGGAGCCTGTCCATGTGCTCAGCCCTCCTCATATTTATTTCCTCAAACCTGCCCACACTTCTGTAAATGGTTTCTTTATTAAATCCTTGTTATTTGGACCATCTAGGTTGAATTATGTTTCCTGTAGATCTGGCGGATACTCTGTACTGATACAATGCTAACTCTTCCGTACAGGTGCCATGTATGACTACAGTACCCAGTCTGGGATAGTGTTCGTGTGATCATGCATTGGACAACTCTGACAGCCTTACAGTGACCCTGTCCTATGGAAGGTCTGATAATGACTAGGAGTCCTAGGCAGCCTTGGGCCCATAACAGTCCATTAAGCCACACTCCCAGGCTTCCATGAAACCATGCTGATGGCAACCCAATTCTCTCTCACTTCTCCAGCTACCTGGTGCTTTGCTTCTTGGTGGTATTTTTCCTTATCCGGCTTGAGGATGTCAGTCATCTATAGCTAAAACCAGAAATATGCGTTGAGTTGTTCAGATTTCACTTTTTCTTCAACTAATATCTGTCCTCAGAAAAAAAAAATTCCTGAAATTTTAAATTGTTCACTGTTTTCTCTCAGCCAAGGGTAGACTCCACCCTTAAATGAAAAATGTTTACTTCATTCCCTGTTGTATTTCCAGGGCCTAGAACAATGCATACTACATAGTAAACACTCAATAAATACTTGTTGAATAAATAGATGAGTGAATAAATAAACAAGAGTATAAATAAATAAAAGATCAAAAAAAATTAGGTCAGTTCTACTAGTGACATAGAAAATAAATTCACTTTCTTATACTCAAATTATATGAAAAGCTAATTAAAATGCAAGGCAGAAATAATAAATGTAAAAACAATGGGGGAAATAGAAAATCGCCATTAGAATAGTGCAGTAATAATTGCTCCAGGCACTTGATCTATGCTAAAATTAGTGGGTGGAACTTATAAGGAAAAACAGAAATTTGCATAGCATTGCAGTATTTTCTGCGAAATATTTAATTACTGTGCTGGCTTTAACATATGTTCGGAAACCCTTTGATAATACTCTTTCTAGAAGATGAAGCTTAATTCACCTCCCATTGAGTGGGCTAAATGTAGCAAATTCCTACTAATAATGTAGGGTTTGGGGGCCTCAGCACCGTTCTTTTTTGCAGGGCTGTCCTGAGCAGTGAAATATGTTAGCAGCATTTCCAGACACTTCCTCCTAGGGACCAAGAGCACCCCCACATGGGTCTGTGATGATCAGGCATGTCCCCACTGAATATTCTCTGGGAAACAAAATCACCCCTGGTTGACAGCTACTGAAATTGAGGTTGGAGAGGGAAACAGAATAACTATAAGGATGGTTGGTTTTTATAGTGAAATCATAGAAAAATTATTAACTCATGTGTTCAGTAAAGACTAAAATCAATCTCTCTCTCCCCCTGCTTTCTTTCTCTTTCTTTTGCTCCTCCCCACCCTCTGTGGATTTCTGTTTTCACAAACCATTGATGAGCCTAGCAGACAAAAGGAAATGTAAATTCTTCTCTTTACATTCATCTGCTCCTTTGTCTTTTAGAATTTGTTCCTTTAAACCTCAAGTAGTTTCTGAATGCCAGGATGGACAAAGGGAAATATATGTGTTCTACATTGCCAGGAGAAAAGCAGACAGACCAGTTTTCACAGTACCTTATGAATTCTACTACAATTACTTGTTTGTGGCCCTTAAATTCAGCTATTCACTAGACTTTAAGTGGGGGCATTCTTCCTTTCTTTCTTTGGAGTGGTATGCTGTTTCTTTCCTCCCTCCTTTCTCTCCTGCTAAAATATAAAGTGGACTTATAATTTTATATCCTAATCTTGGCCTAGAGAAATTATTTTCTCAACCCGTGTGCAGCGCCTACTGAGATATCCACCCTCACAATAACTTTACCATAGAAAATCCTGGCAGAAACCACCTTAACCAAGTCATTAGCATTCACATTGCAGTGGGAATCATGCTGACATGGTGCCCCCCACATATGAGAAAGATACACAGACAGACCCCATAGCTAGGCACGTTCCACAGATATGTCTGACCAGCACTCTTCAAATCTGGAAAGGTCACGAGAAGCAAGAACAAACAGGGAAAACTGAGGCAGCACAAGGAGTAAATGCAACATGGTGTCCATAATTGGATTGTGTCCCAGAATGGAAAAAAAGAGCATTGGTGTAAAAAACTGAATGACACCGGAGCAGCCCCTGTGGCTCAGTGGGCAGAAGCACCAGCCCCATCTACCAAGTGTGGAGGGTTCGAATCCAGCCCCAGCCAAACTGCAACAAAAAATAACTGGGCATTGTGGTGGGAACCTCCCAGCTACTCGGGAGGCTGAGGCAAGAGAATCGCCTAAGCCCACGAGCTGGAGGTTGCTGTGAGCTGTGTGATGCCACGGCATTCTACCAAGGGTGATAAAGTGACACCCTGCCTCTAAAAAAAAAAAAAAACTGAATGACGCCTTTAGTTAATCTCATGGCATTAGTCCAATGTCAGTTTATTAGCTTTGTTAAATGTGTCATGGTTACATAAGATACCAGTGTAAGGGAAGGGGACTAAAGGAAGGCAGGAACTCTATTATCTCCATAGCTCTTCTGTAAATCTAAAATCCATCCAAAATAAGGCTGAACAATGATCAGAAGCAAGGTAGCAAGTACTAAACATAAATGTGCCGTGGAGAGAGCAGCCTTCAATCTTCCGCTCTATAAATAGACTCCTTGCCTCCTTTGCTCACCAACTCTACCCTTTGTCATTCCAGATTCATAATCCAGCTAATATTTTGAGTGGCTTCTGTTTATATATTTTACTCCAGTTCTACAACAGCCTCATTCACTAGATAAACAAGATGATAAAATTTCCAAGCCTCGGGCTGAAGAAATCGCTTGGGCAAAGTTTCCTCTAACCCAACCACAATTGATGGAAATCTCTTGGAAGTAAATTACTTCCATTTATCCCAAATCTCATTGTCTTTCTGAACATCTCGCTGATGCTTCCGGCCCTCTGAGAATAGAACCTCATTTGGAGGAATGAGTACTATATCGCTTTGAATTTTTTTCTTTGGTGATTCATTCATGGACAGGCTGCACAATGGGGTCACCTAAATTACAATGGACACTGAGCTCTTCTAACTGGCAGGCCATCTGGGCTGTAATTGGAAATGCAGAAAAAAAAATCTCACAAAGGCCAAGTGAGGGTGGAGAAGTGCACTACAGCTTCAGCGAGAGCAAGGGGCTGTGCATGATAAAATTGTGTTAGTTTTGATAAGAAATATTGCCCATGATTCCACATTCTCTACTTGATTCCCAGAGAACTGAGCCCCCCCAGGGCTCAGCAGGGATTAGCTGAGCAGTTACTAATCTGCTCCTCCAATGCTCTGCACTGTGGAACCTATACCTAACTACCTATGCTTAGGTCTACCTGAGGGAGGTTTGGGGTGTGCTTGTTAACTCTCTGTGTGGTAACTCCCGACAGAGCAGAGCATGGGCCACCCTACACCCCCCTGAAGAGAACTGATTGGTTTCTACCCCAGGGGGGTGAGTTCCTGACCTCTTCTCTGGGAAGAAGGGGAGGTGCACAGCCAAAAAATACTTATAGGAGAACACATTCTGTATTTTATAACACTCTGATGATGACATCAATCTCTCTGTCTGGAAATATCCAACAAAAAAGTTTAGTAAGAGCTGTGATGGATTTGTGGACCAGCAGTCTAGTGAATGGCTGGCCCTGCAACTCTACCTAAAACAGGGTGAGCCTCATGCTAACGGGAGACCTGAGATTTTAGTCCATCTAATCTGGGTATGCAAATGTTTAGAATATGCACTTTCCCAAATAAAAAATGCTAATACTCTTTTTATAAAATGAAAAGACATATTTGAAATAAAATGAAAATTAACCACAATCTCAAACTCTAACCATGAAACAAATCCCAGACAGAAGCCATTAAGAAAAAAAGCTGTAAGATTCGGCTGGACAAATATTAACAACATTCAGTACTACAAAAGGCATCACATAAATAGTTTAGTGACAACCTGCAAGACAATATTGGCAATACATGTAATGCACAAATAATTAAAATTCATGGTATATAGGAACTGACTCTATATCAATGAAGGAAAACCTAGCCTAAGTATTGGCAGTGTCTATCAACAATTTACATATATAAAATACACAAATGGCCAATAAACATTTGAAAAGATAACCCAATTTTATCAATAATTAGAAAAATAAAAATTCAAAAGAGTGATAAATCATTTTTCCTGACTAGATACACGAAAACTAAAAGGAATACTGATATAAATTTAGTATTGGCCAGAAAATTGGAGTTATCACCTGGCAGAAGTATAAATTTGGATAAATTAAATGGCAAAGTTATTCACTGGCAGAAGTATAAATTTGGATAAATTAAATGGCAAACTTTGTAGACAAGTAAATTTGTATAAATATCTTGAAGATAATTTTCCAAATTTATCAAAACTTTAAATATGCCTGGCATTTACATTTAGAAGTTCCACCTGCATAGCAAGAATCCTTACAGATATATTTATATAAACATGCACAAATTGTTTTTAATACCAACCTCTCCCCAAAACTATGAGACTTAAACAAATAATCCAATTTATTCCTCAAGATAGGACAAAAAAGTGGCCAAAAAATCTATGAAAAAATGCTGAACACCACTGATTATCAAGGAAATGCAAATCAAAACCACAACGAGAGATCGCCTCACACCTGTTGCTATGTCTATTATCAAAAAACCAAAAATTAACGAGCATTTGTGAGGATGTGGGGGAAAGAGAACACTGTTGGCAGGGATTTAAATTACTATGTTTATTATGGAAAACAATACAGCAGCTCCTCAAAAAAAATAAAAATAGAACTACCATATGATCCAACAATTCTACTTCAGTGTATGTATCCACAGAAAATGAAATTTAGACCTCAAGAGTATGTGCACTCCCACATTCAATGCAGCATCATTCACAATAGCCAAGACATAGAATCCGTGTCCATCAGCATATGAAAAGAAAAAGAAAATGTAGTGTACAAGCACAATGGAATAACATTAAGCTTTAAAAAAAGAAGAAGAAAAGAAAATCCTGTCCTTTGCAAAAACATGGTGACCCTAGCAGAAATTATGCTGAGGGCACTAAGCCAGGCACCACCAGGTCTCTCTTAGATGTGGAATCTACAAACGCCATAGTCAGAGAAATAGGGGGGTGGAATGGTGGCTACCAGGGAGTAGGGGTGGGGATGGGGGGATAGGTCCAGGACATACTGGTTACAAGACACAGAATTTCACCTATACAGGAGAAGTAAATTCAAGAGATCTATTGTACAGCGTGGTAATTATAGTTAATAACAATGTACTGTGTACTTGAAAATTGCTAAGAGAGTAGACTTTAATATTCTCAGGGCAAAAAAAAAAAAAAAAAAAAAGCCAGCAAGCAGGTGAGGTAATGAAGATGTTAACTAGTTTTATACTAATTACATTATGTGTATATGTATATCAAAACCTCATTTTATGTACCCCAAACATATATCATTTTTATTTGTCAATTTATAAAAAATTAATTAATGTTTAAAATGTGTGTAAAAATATGGAACAATGCTTGCTACTTTGTAAACATTCAACAATATCAGCTACTCCTATTTTTACCAAGAGGCTCACTGTAAGCAGGAACTATAGTAATCCATAAAATTTAGAAGTACCTACATGTTCGTTATAGGGGAACAGTGAGATAAGTTATGGTCTATCATACTGGCACATGCTATTTTTCAGTGGGTATTTGTTAGGAGAACGGTTAAATTCTGGTTGGTCTGGGGGATTCTGTTTCATGGTGTGGCTGCCCACCAGGCTGACTGGTAAGCGTCTGGCCATCTGGTGTCCGTCCCAGCACCACGCTCACCTTCCTGCTCCTCTGCCTTCCTGATGGGGGCACTGCAGGACAAACAGCACTAGGAGTCCGGGGAATTTCTGTGTCTTCTGTGTGTGGGGGACCCCCAACTACAGGAGCTGCAATCCCAACTCCCCAAACCCATGCACACACCTTGGTGCTCAGCGGAGCAATTGCTGCTGTCCCCTGGTCCTCTGAGAGGCCCCACGCCTCTATAACCCTGCAGTCTGCCATTTCTGTGATAGTGCTGTGTCCTCATGTTTTGAAATGGAGATTCCTGAGCATGTTCAACTAGGTATAGGAGTGGACTTGTTTCCCATTTTTAGTATTCCTTGTTCGTAGGGCTTGTTTTTCATCTCCCAGGCCTATCATGATTTCATGTGCTGGGAAGGAAGAAAGCAAAATTTCTTAAGGCAGGCTGAACACACTCCAAGGAATGAACATCGGGTCATGTCCTTCCTGGGTTTCCTAACTCTGGTTATAGCAGTGTTATTAAGTGTGTAGGTTAGGAACTGCTAGGGGTTCCCCAAATCTTGTCAATGAGCCTGTGAGTTAAAAATAATTTTCTTAATAATACCAAAGAGTTGTGTTTTTAAAAATCTTTTCATCCTATCATAGCTAGAGTAGGGTTTCCTAGGGGCTATACAACAGGTGACATCACAATAAAGGGCATGCAGACGGGACAGGTCAAATTCTTCTGTTTCTATTAAGGTAGACATTAAAGAGATTTGCAAAAAGGTGAAGCAATGCCCAGCTTTCTCACTAGTTTGTTTTTAAGAAAGTACAGTTAATTTTTATAAAATTTATAGATTTTATACTCTCTATAGGCACGCTATCTACCCTCTCCAAGGCCCACCGCCTGCTATCTGCTGCTGTCTCCTACAGGTGCCCATCTGATTGACACCGGCCCCACCAATGGACGTACCCTGAGCCTTGGTCTCTGGTCTGCTTCACAGGCTGTTGAATATTTCTGACACTCTTGCTTGTGGATCTCCCCCCTCTCCCCAGGAAGCAACTGCAGTTTTAGTGCTTAACTTTTAATATTTATGTCTATAGGGTCCAGCCAGGCCAATAAAACACATCCAGCTAAGGCCTGAGTGCAGGAGTGAGGGAAAGGGCAGGCCCGTGTCCACCACCAACATGCACATTACAGCTGACCTGGGTGCTTTTAGTCCTTGTTTTCAAAAACATTATTATTCATTTTATATAAGTAATAAGTATCTTAATCAAAATTATGTATAAGATCAGAAAATAACTTAAAATGCTCATACAATGAGCATGCTTAAAATGAACATACAATGCTCCTCCAAAGATAATAAGATTTTGGTCCATTTTTTGAAAAGTATCTAACTTCATGAAACAGACAATCCATTCTCACTCTAGCAAATATGTTCTTAAAAATATTTTAATTGTTTTATAATACATAGTTTCTTGAGGAATAAGCAGTTATATAACAGTTTCCTTACTATGGACACGTTTTTTGCCTCTTCTTGTTTTCCTGTCATGAATCACGTTGCACTAAAAATCCTTGTACTTTTACCTTTATTCAACACTGTGATTATTTCCTTAGTATAAAGTCCTAAAAATTGTAAATATTGTCCCATAAAGTATAAACAGTGCTAACATTCTTCCATTTTTAGCCAAGTTGATTTCCAGGAATGTCATGGCAACTGCAAACAAGAAAACTCATCTCACTGCACCTACTCAGGAATAAGTCGTTTGATTTAAAAATCCAATTTGGTTGGGAAAAGATGTATTCTGTTGTTTAAAGTTGCATTCTGTGATTACTAGTGTGATTGAACATTTTCCCCAATGACCTTCCTTGGCAAGTTTTTTGTCTAATTTATTTGTGACCATTCTGCCTGTTTTAAGCCTGTTTTCATTTAAATTATTTTTCCATGTTATTGATACCTCTTTGTAAACATATATCTCATTTGCTGCACAAAACAGCATTAAATAAATATTCTGTATTTACTTAATCAATTCCCAATCACTGTGGATTTAGGTCTGATTTCCTACCACTTTAACTTTACCGCTATTTCTATGTGAACTGTCCCACCTACCAACAACAAAATGCCCGGCATACTGAGGAGCCTTAAGTAACAAATAATTGCTGTCTCCAAATCCTGGAGGCCAGAAGTTCAAAGCCAAGTATCATCAGGGTTGGCTCCTCCTGAGGGCTGTGAGGGGAAGAATCTTCCTGGGCCTTTCCCCTGGTCTTACAGATGGATGTCTTTTTTCTGCACCTCTTAGTTTCACCTTCTCTCTCCGTGTGTCTCTGTGCCCAAATTCCCCATTTTTATAAGGAAACCAGGAATGTGGGATTACAGCCTGACCTAATGGCCTCATTTTATTATGTCTGTGAAGGTCCTATCTCCCGAACAGTGATTTTCAACCAGTGTGCCCCGGCACACTGCTGAGAGGATCTTAGGTGTACTGTGAAAATGTATAAAGATCATGAATTAAATTATTCTTGAAAGAAGTTCTAAGTACACTGAGCATATTCTTTTTTTTACTATTTTTTTGATCAACATAAATGTTTAACTAGAGGTTCAAGTGCGCTGTGAGATTAAAAACAGGTCAAAAAACACTGTTTTGGAAAGTCACATTCTGAAGTGCTAGCGGGTAGGACTTCCATATACGAATTTTGGAGGGACACTAGCCACTCATAACACTATTATCGAGTTTAAGCTTTGTCTGTATTTGTGATTATTTTCTTTTTCAGTTTTTAAAAAATTTCAATAGATTTTAAGAGTATAAGTTGAACTCTCGCATGTATGTAGTGTATAGTGGTTGGTGTCTAGGCTATTGGCACACCCATCACCCGAGAAACGTACGTGGTACCCATAGGTAATTGCTCATCCCTTATTCTCTGCACTTGTGCTTATTTTCTTAGATTAAATACATTAGGGTAGGGACAATGATTCTAAACTTTTGAGATCTTTATAGTTGACTGTTAAAATGACACCTTGGGTTTTGTAAAACAGAAATATCCTTTTATTTATAATTAGCAAGAAGACTTCGTAAGAAACATCATTGGAGCCCTGGCAGGAATAGGGTCTTTATTGAACAACCCCTTTGCAGGGATCACATTCCACTGGGAGGAGCAGGGAGCCTGAGGCTCTGGGTTGCAGAGAGCTTGGGAAGGAAGCCACTTATGAGACCCTGGGCAGGGAGACAAGACTGCCAAGGGCTCTATTCACTGTTGCCCCCAGGGAGGCCTCCTGCTAGAAGTTACTAAGATCATCTCCTGAGAGAAGGTGGCTTATCCTCCCTGAGAGCCCTGGGGAGAAGTGCCTGAGCTGGGTCTGCCACAGAAACAGAAACTTCCCGTGAAGCATCCTCCTGGTGACAAAGGCCATCATTGTCCACTGCACCCCAGGGGTCTGTCTTCCTCTCCTCACATCTATTGTCCAATGGGCAGAATCTAATTAAGAGAAAGCTTAAAATAATCAGAAGCCAGTAGAGAATACAAGTAGTAAGACATTCGACCGGCCAGTAGTTTAACAAGAGCTGTGCCCTCACTAATTAGGATGTGTAGCACCCTCCTGAATGCAGAGCTGACCTGTGGCATCTGGATGTTTGTGGCCCAGATGCAGAGAGTACAGGGTGGGCCATGGAAGGCCTGGGCCAAGTGAGGCCAGTTTCCTGGCTGCTGTCCATGAAGGGTTATGCCCAGGACAGCAAGGCTCAGGAGCTGAAGAAAGGCTCAGAACTTAGGATCATTGAACATTTTCTTGGTGGCAATGTCTGTGCTGGTGGCTTTAAACAGATGATCACAATTAACTCTCACTGTAACTGTAAGGCACATATTGTTGCACTCTGTTTAAAGATGGAGAGACTATGGCTTGTGGAGGTAACCCAGCTAATGCAGGGAAGAACTGTTACTAATAGTCCAAGCCTGCCTGACTGCAGAACATAGGACTTCCCATTTTTTATCACTCCCTTAAAAATCATGAGACAGGCTCGGCGCCTGTGGCTCAGCGGGCTAAGGCACCAGCCACGTACACCTGATCTGGCAGGTTCGAATCCAGCCCGGGCCCGCCAAACAACAAGGACGGCTGCAACCAAAAAATGGCCAGGCGTTGTGGCGGGGGCCTGCAGTCCCAGCTACTTGGGAGGCGGAGGCAGGAGACTTGCTTGAGCCCAGGAGTTGGAGGTTGCGGTGAGCTGTGATGCCACAGCACTCTACCCAGGGTGACAGCTTGAGGCTCTGTCTCAAAAAAAAAAAAATCATGAGACAATTAGTCAATGGCTAAAGGCAAACTCCTGCCCTGGCTCTGTTCCTTCCTTGTTAATGCTGGAATAATTAATTGAGATGTGCTGCTCTTTGTCACTGCTAGAGTGATTGTTCTAAGTCAGCTATGATGGCCCTGGTTGGATTTTCCCCATTTTTGAGGAAAAAGGCAGGTACAGTAAAGTGGACTCATTTCAGCCGACCCTGCAGGAAAGGTCTTCCTTGACCAACCAGAAGGAAACATCTCTGGTTAAAATTATAGCAACTAAACCTTTTAGCACAGCTCTAACAAGTAAGAAAATTGGAAGTCATTACTTTAGTCCTTACACCAGGAGACTTCTGGGCAAGCTGAACGTAAACCGTTCTTCTTGGGCCCCTCAGAGAGGACCCAGGGCAGACCTCCACCCTGATATCTGTAGGATCAGGCACACCCGGAGAGATGGAGCGCCCAAGATTTGTTCACTGGGACCAGAAGTAACTAGAGCCATAATTTATATAACTATTAATTTTCGACTAATTGCTAGAGGCCAAGAGCAGATCAGTAGATAGTAAGAAAATTCTGGGGATCACCTTCCCCACTGTCACTAGTTTGGGGGACATTTGTGAGGCTTTCTCTACAGGAACGCCCACCAGGTTCTTGTGGTAAGGTTTTCAGAAAGACCCCCTGACCACTGTGCAGGACCAGGAGGTACCTGGCCATTCTGTGACCCTCCTAGACTTCTCCCTAACAGAAGGTCCTCTGGAGAAGAAAGATTCCCCACAGGGCACCTGAACCCTTACCCCAGCAGAGGCGGAGGGCCATGTTGCCTTACCCTCAGACCCCTCCAGATTTTCTGTCTTCCTTAAGGAAACACAGTTTAAAAACATAGCCAACAAGAATTCAAAATACAGAAAATGGAAGTGGGAGAAGAGTCCCCTGTGAAGCCACACCAGGAGGAATAGCCCCACTCAGGGACAGAGACTCAATCTGAAAGTGGTGGCCTGCTCCCCGCCCCTCACCTTACCGCCACCCATACGGTGTGTTTATAATGACAGGGCATCATGGCTGAAAGAGCTGAAAAACACAAACTCTGAAGAGAAGCACAGAGAAAGGCCTGAGCCGAGAAAAGAGACAAAGACACCATGAAAATACCAGCCTTCGTACCTACGTACAGGAAACATTACACATGGCCCAGCTCCTGCTGGATCAGCCTGAGTCCTCACACTAAAAGCCTTTTACCTCAGTGCTTATAACCCAATACATCCTATCCAGTTTTTAACAGAAAATTGTGAGGAGTGCTAAAAGGCAAGAAAAATCGCAGTTTAAGGGGACAAAGCTATCAGGAGAAACAGGCCCACTGTGGGAACTACCAGGTGGGGAATCTGAAAGAACCGTGATGACCATGGTGAGGACTTTTAACACCACCTGTGCACAACATGCAAAGACAGATGGGTGGTGTTAGCAGAGAGATGGGAACGAGAGGGAATAAAGCAAAAGGAAATGCTAGAACTCAGAAACGTTGTGATACAAATGAAAAGTTTCCTCGATAGGCTCATGGAGCAGACTTGGCACACTCAAGGGAGAATCCATAAACTTGAAGGTAGGTCAGTAGGAGCTTCCCAGACTGAAATGCAACGGGGAGATGAATGACACAGCACAGAACACCCGACAACTGTGGAACCGTTTCTAAGGTGCAATGTGTGTGTGTGCCAGGAATGAGAGAATGAGAAAAGAGAAAAGAGCAGAAGAAATATTTAAAGTATTTAAATAGAACTTTAAAAAACTTTAAAAAATTTAAATAGAACTTTAAAAAATTACTGACAGACATCTAAGGATGGAGACTTACTCAGACAATTAGTCTATAGAGTAGAGAGTGGCTACTGACCAAGAAGGACACTGGCAGAGGTGATAGATGGCTGTCCCTTTGAAGGCAGACCATCAAGTTCCTTCAGATTTGTTCCAAGACATTTCCACCTACAAGGCTCTGAATCAGAAGCAAACAAGCAGGGAACTTGAGGAGACTGTGTTCTCCACCTGGTTGGTGTCCTCCTGGAGATCACAGCAGCACACCTTTGCAAATGCCCTTGACAGATGGCCTGTACCTGTCCAGTGCTCCTTGAACTTCAGGAGGCCTCTGGCTTGACTGCTTTCTCAGACTAGGTGTGACTGCTCTGAAGATGGACATCTCCTTTGCTGGCCAAAGGGCAAGCCTCCATCTGCTAAAGTGTGTGTGTGTCTGTGTGTGTGTGTAGTATTTACTTCTAGCCCCTCATTTAAAGTTTAGTGCAACATATTAATTGGTGCAATTAACTGGTTTAATTTTTCTTCAAATACAAGTGGTCAGTCTCCTAGGTTTTAACTTCTTCCCCTCTTCTGAATGTTTCCCTGAGAAAATGCCCATATTTAGGTGGCAGGGAAACTTGCATATTTTTATGGTGATGTGAGGTGGGGGAGAGGGAATCCCTAGTCTCTTTCTGAATCTTAGCTGATGTCTGCTCATATCTCAGTGATGTGGCCTGTCTTCCCATCTCATTATGCCCTGATAGACTCTGACAAGGCCAGCTATTCTGGGTGGACTCGTGGATTGTTCTCTGCCAAGATTGTGCTCTCAGAAGTTCTTCCCAGATGACTGTTCCTATTTCGTAATTCATTATCTGTGGACCCATCTCTCACCAGCCCTTCCATTCAGCTTGCTGGTCCAGTGGACAACCCAGCAATCTCTGCCACAGGGTCAACTCCCTGCCCTTGGAGGATCTCATGGAGGGACACAGATTGCATCTCAGTGGGAGGGACACATGCAGAGATGATGGTGCACTCCCTTTCTCTGGTTGTTTTCAAACTTTGCAGAAAACAGGAAAAAAGGGAGCTTCTTCCAGGGTCTCAGAGGTAGAGTACACAGTCAAGAGACCCTTCTCTACCTCAGTGTCACCTTCACTTTTTAAAATACCTCATTCTATCTAGGTATTATTTAGATTTGAGAGTATCAGGAGAGGAGATGCACTGCTGATTGCTAGTGAAAGGCCCAGTTTCTAATTCTGAGATATTTATATAATTAGCCTATGTGGAGAATTTGTAATTGCCTATGGCTTGGCCTGGAAGGTCACACAGAGGGTTGGCCAGAAACTGACTGTTCAGGCAGGACTCAACATGGCTTAAGAATGGCTGGAGAGAGAGTTGGTATCTTTTGACTTTTGGTGCCTTTATACCTTCTGAAATTTCATCCTCACAGAGCAGAAGACAGGAGGGGATCAGAGTCAACACAGCCCAGAGATTGCAAATGTCGTTTGAGGCACCCCAGGAGGCGTGGACAAGTCAGAGTAGTGGGACTTATTCTAATACCAGTTCTGCTGGAGCACTGGTATTTATATATTGGGTTCTATGTAAGCATTTTATTTTTTAAAATGTTATTTGCGATAATAGAGAAATCTAATGTGCTAGGTGCCCATCACATCTCCTTCTATTTTTCAGACCCTGAGATTCTGATAGCCTATCCTTTCTGCCAGGTTCCAGCTTTCTCGACTGAGAGAAAGGTATTTAAATAGATCCTTGGTGATCTCACTGAAACCTGTCATTACATTTTGGCTTTGTTTGGCTACCCCAAGAGCACACGGAGGCAGAGGGTTAGGAATGATCTTTCCAGGCCTCAGGGTAGATAGGATAGGCCAACGAAAAGCATGTTCTGAATTCCCAGCTGAGTTCTGTCAGCCTACCAAGCTGTCATCACAACACTGCCAGCCAAGCTTCCTTTCTGCATTTCTTTTTTAACAGCTTCTCCAATAACTAGGACATTTTTATATTGTCACTCCTAGAATATTAATAAGCTTTCCATCAAAAGCTTTCTGGTAATTAAATTTAAGAGAAGGGAAAAATGAATAAAGTTTGTAACATAAAATAATGATCCAGCTTGTTGATTGTATCATGTAGACCCATTATAGCACTGCCAAAGATCAAAGTCACCTGGAATTGCCATTTCTACTGATTAACAGTGATTTTTGTTAATGTAAATTTGGAGCTAGAGGGCAGTATATTGGTGTAATGATTCAGTGAGGAGAAGGGATGACTGTGAAAAATAATCTAATGTAACAATCCCAATAACAACACATAGAGGGAAAATATTATTATATTTTCTCTAATTTTGTACGATGGAGCAATCAGTGCTCAAAAACAAATGACTGAATTTCCAGAATGGTGATAAGAACTCTGGGAAGCCTCTTCCCCAATAGACATCTACCATCTTCCCCAATAGACATTCTTAAGCCATGAAAATTAGCAAAGGCAATCACTCAGAATCTGTAGAGATTGATCAAAGAGCATACAACAAATTGAGAAGCACAAGTGTCAGATGAAAGGAAATTAAGAAAGAATTGCAGCAGGAGGAGGCTGGGGCTTTGTTCTAGTGACCACACCCACATCCTGCCCACTGGCTCTGCCATGAGTGTAAGTTACTACTCAGACTTGGCAGCCAAAAGTAGTTCTCATTCCCCCCTAACTTCCCAAAGCCAGTGAACTCCAGCAGTTCACACTGTGCAGGGCTCTGTGCTGCAGAAGGTCTCTCTGGAGTGCAGCCGGGGCAATATCTGAGTCCCACTAAGCCAGGAGGATTGGGCAGGGTGACTGGTAGAGAGACCAGACTCCTTCTCCTACACACCTATGTATCATGGGGGAGTTTCTTTAGTGGGATTGGCAGGAAAATCCCAATGTCTTCTCCCACTGCTTCCTGAGATATAAAAGCTATCCTACCACACATGGGTTTAAATGCTGGGAGACCTCTGCATTCTTTCCTCTCTGGTTTTGGGACAGGGAGATCTATAATAGGTAGTGCTCTAAGGTAGCACCAGCTTCCACCTGCTCTGCACCCCACCCCACAGCTCACAAGGACAGCATGAGGGGTGGTCAGCTGAGAGAACCCCCCACCGCTCCAGCTCCATACAGCAGAGGCTTCCCTCAGGGAAAGGTCAGAGCAAGCCTCAAAGTCTGTTGAGACTCTGCCCCTGGCAAGGGCCCAGACTTCATCCGGATCAGATAGTGGAGTATGTTATATCTCAAGATATTGCTGAAGTTAACCAGCAATTAGTTGGACCTAACATTCAGATAAGACCAATAGAAGGAGACTAGCCAGAAGGTCATGAAGAAGGTCAGGGAAAGGAAGCCCCAAATCACAGGCATCCCCGTGGTCAGGAGGCTTGTGCATGCTCAAGGGTCTTTCCTCTGAGGAGTGACTAAAGAGAGAACATTTGTGATAAAAGCCCATAACTGAATGTAGGGAAAACTCATAAACTCCCTGAACAATAGAAAGTCTTCAGGCCACATACAGAGCTAATGATAAAAAGGAAAATCAAAAAACTTTCCAGTTCAGAGGCTTCTGCACAACCTCAGACCAATCGGTGGCTGGCAACTGAACAGTGTTGATCATTCAACGGACCCTATGAAGAGAAGCTTAAGATGAAACTAAACAGCAAAAAAATTGAACAAGTCATCAGAGACAGACAGCACATGTGAAGGGAAATAGCCCTTACTGAACTACTACAGCCAAATAATTGACACATAAAGAAGCAAACAATGTCAGCATGCTTGGAAGAAGATATTTAGAATTGCTACAATATATTTCCTAAAAGGCCCAGTTTTAAACAAAACCTTAGGAGTCATACAAAGAAACAGGAAAGTATGGCCCATACACAGGAATATATATTTTTAAGAAGCCACCAATAAGATCTACCTTTGAGGAGGCCCAGATGTTGGACTTACCAGACAGAGAATTAAGTTATCATAAATGTATTTAAAGAATTTAAAAATAATTTAAAGAATTAAATATTTTTAATTAATTAAAGGAGGTTATGATAATAATGTCTCATTAGATAAATAATATCATTAAAAAGATATAAATTATAACAGACGAAAGTAGAGATTCTGGAATTAAAAGTACAACAACAAAAATTTCACTAAGGAGGCTTGCCAGCAGATTTGAGCCAGCAAAAGAAATAAACAAAACACTTGAAAGTCAAACTATAAAGATTATGCAACAGAGAGAAAAAAGACTAAAGGAAAATGGACAAAAAATTAGGGAAATATTGGAAATTATTAAGCATACGAATATACAAATAATAAAATGCCAGAAGATGATGATATAAGGAAAAATTTTAAATGTTCAAGGAGGCAAGTGCTATAAACATAACAAATTCAGTGAAAAACACTTATTAACATATCCAAGAAGCTCTTCACAAAGAAATCCACACATAGACACATTTTAGTAAAAAAGAAATCTTAAAAGCAACAAGAAAAAATGACTCACCATGAATAAGTGAGCCCCCACAAGATGAAAAGCCAGCTCCAAGTCAGATACAACAGAGGTCAGAGGTCAGTAAGATAATACATTCATAAAAGAAAAGAGAAAGAAAACATGATCAATCCACCAAAGTGTGTTTCAAAATGAAGCCAAAACCACAATCACACGTTGAGCTCCCAGGACCCAATGTGACTTTATTTGGATACGTAACTGAGGTCAAAGGAGGACCAACAGGATTAGTGTCTTCATGAGAAGAGACCAGAGCGTCCTCTTACTCTCCTGTGTGTGTGCACATGTGTGTGTATGTGTGTGCGTTTGTGCACACACACACCATGTGAGGACACAGCAGGAAGTCAGCCATCTGCAAGCCAAGAAGCCCTCACCAGCAGCCAACCCTAACATGCCTTGACCTTGGACTTTCTGCCTCCAGATCTGCAACACAATAAATTCCTGTTGTGTAAGCCCCTCAGTCTGTAGTGTTCAGTTATAGAAGCCCAAGCTGGCTAATATACCAGATAAACAAAATTTGAGAACATGTGTTGCCAATACACTTTCCTTGTAATAAATACTGAGGAAGTTTTTCAGGCTGACACCTGAGAGCAATTTGAATCTGAAAAAAGAAAGTAAATCAAAAAAAATCAAAGAGTATCATTAAAGGTAACTTTGTAGAAATTTGTAGAAGATAATATAATGTTATAATGTCATATTTCTTCTACTTTCTCTCTTAACAGATTAAACACATTTTATAAAGCAACATGTATGTAAGGGTATTATGTGTCTATAGCATACAGATTTGCAATACATCAGACAATAATAGCACAAAAGGAGATGGATAGGGCCAGATCTTTACTGCTGTAAGAGACCCTGGACAGGGATGCAGATCTAAGTTAGGAAATATAGAGAGTTTTAAAAATTCTCTCCTCCTCTCTATGTGTGTATGCTTTCATTAAGAAACTATATGAATTTGAATACAATCATATTAATTATCACTACATATTGAAGGATTTGTAACATTGTAACCCATACTAACTAAAGTAAGTAAAGGAAGAATAACACCAAAAAAAGGAGGGGTAGAGGAAAGTATTTTTTTATGTCACTGTAATTAAATGAGTACAAATTGGAGGCAGATTCTGATAAACTAATATCGAACGTATAAGCCTTAGGACAATCAATTAAAAATACTTACCAAAAGTAAGGAAAGAAAAAGGAATTCAAATAAATAACACAAGTTTCAACTTCAGAAACTATAAGAATGTAGGCAAACTAAATCCAAAGCAATGAGAAAAAAGAAATAACAAATATACATGTAGTAGTAAAAATGGACAAAATTGAAAATAGAAAACACAACAGAAAATCAATGAAACCAAAACCTGGTTTATCAGTGAAAAAAAAACCTGTAAATTGATAAACCTATAGAAATGATAACAAAATAAAAAACTGAAAATACAGAACACACCAACATAAAAATTGGAATGGGAGTTATCACTTTAGATATCATAGATATTAACAATGGCATAAGAGCAAATGTAAATAACTTTATTCTCATAAATTCAACAATTTAGAATAAATCAATCCCTTGGAAACCACACACTACTAAAACATCAATCAAGATAATCAAACTTGCGATCAAGCATCAAAGAAATCGAATTTATATTTTAAAAACTCCTCACAAAAATAATTTCCAAAACAATAATTTCCAAACTTCCATGGGGAAGTCTCCAAACATTTTTAAAACACTTAACATCAAGTTTACTCAATCTCATCCAAAAAATAGAAAAGGAAGGATTAGGTCCCAACTTATTTATAAGCCCAGTATTACCCCAATATCAAAACCAGACAAAGAAAGTACAAAAGAAAAGCAAAGAAAAGAAAATTATGGATTAATATCTATAGTCATTTGTTGTAACTTGACCTCACTCCAAATCATAGACCCAAGATCTATCCCTATAAAACTCTTTAAAGAAAACAGAGGAGTAAATAAACTTTCTGTCTTGAGTTAGACAGTAGTTTCTTCACTATAGCAACAAAAACATGACAAAAGGAAAAATAGATAAGTTGCAATAGGTAAGAAGAAGGGGTAAACAAAACATAGTGTATCCACACTGGTGATATTGTTTGGGAATAGAAAGGAATGGGGGCGCTGGCACATGCTACAACATGGATGGTTCTGGAAAACACAATATGTGACAATATCACGACGTAAAGACAGCATGTAGTTTTCTATTTCTTTGAATTGCCCAGAGTAGGCACAAATGTACAGAGAAAGAAAGTAGATTAGAGATTTCCCAGGCTGGGGTTGGGGGCAATGAGAAGTGACTGCTAATGGTACAAGATTTCTTTTCTGAGAGATGAAAATGTTCTAAAATTTTATTGTAAGGATATTTGCACAGGTCTGTGAAAATAGTAAAAAATTAATTATACACTATTTAAATAGTGAATTTTATGGTATGTGAAGTATATTTTAGTAAAGCTATTAAAAAGTGGCTGACACCATAAAACTCCATGCAAACAGCAATACCATTCAAGACACCCCTAGTAAAATAAATCATGATAATACCCTAACACATATATACTACTGCTCATTTTTGTCTTAACTTTGGAAATGTCCTTCACAAAATTTATAAAGAGGCACCGTTGGGCGGCTGCTGTTTCTTCAGGGAGTGCACATCCCGGAGAGTTTTGTGCCTCTGTGGAGTCTGAGTTGCCTTTTGACTTCTGTAGTGTGACCATGTTGCATCCCCACCTGTGCCAGCCTAAGGACCCGAACTGTGAAGTACCCACCTCCACCGTTCTGCGGTCCATGCTCACTGACTTCTCCCTCTGCTGGTCCCAGTCGCCTCCTAGCAAAGAGTCTCATGCTAATGGCTCCTTGGAGCCACTGTCTTTCTTGGATAGAGTGATCTGTGCAATCCATACTTCCCATCTGGGAATAAGTGGTATACTTCTGCATTGCCACATGGGTCACACTTCTCCTTCCTTTCTTTCCCTGTATTTGCCTGCATTGCTTTTACTTATCTATCACATTTTCTTCTTTTTTGGTATTTGTTTTAGTATTTGCTGCTGCTCCAGTTCCATCTCAGTACTTGCCCTGTTTTCTAAGGTCTACCCTGAGTTCTCGGCTCTTTATTTTTCTCATATTTATTGTGTATTTCACTTACCTAGCACAGGCCATCAGCTGCCTGGCAGTGTGTTAGCTCCACTGAGCAGGTGCCATGTGGCCAACGCAGGATATGTAACCATGTGAATTAGTCTTGTGTCTTTAGTCAGCAGGCAAGCACACCACTCGGAGAACTTTCATTCTGCTCTATGATTCTACATATATCAAAATGCCCCTGAAATTTCATTACACCAAAGTTAGGGATTAGTAAATTCTGGTAAACAGCTGGCTTATTTTCTGTTTTCCATTTCTTTTTTGCTTTTCATTAAAGTACTAAAGAAAACTTTAATATAGTAAAGGTTTCCCTTTACTCACTGTCTCAACTCAGTGAATTTCAATGCTTCATACTTTTTTTAATAGACTTTATTTTTAAAGTAGTGTTAGGTTTAAAGAAAAATTGAGAAAGAAATACAGAGACCTTACATATACACTCTAACCTCCCAATTCACATTTTCTCCTATCATTATATCACATTATCATGATAGATTTGTTACAATTGATGAGTCTTTATTGATGCCTGATTGTTAAGTAACAGCTATAGTTTATAGCAGAGTGCACTCTCTGTGCTGTATATTTTAGGGGTTTAGACAAAGGTATATTGACTGTATTCACCATTATGGTATCGTACAGACTAGTCTTACTAACACAAGATTCCCCATTCAAGGCTGGATGGAGAAGCCAGTTTTCCTAGTCCTGGGCAATTTCTTGAAGGGAACGCCTTGACCTTTTGCCCCATGCTGGAGGGACTGCATTCATTCATTTGTCCATAACCCTCATTCATCTTGAAAATGTGTTTCCATATGCCATTCCTGGTCAATATAATTCTCAAGACCTAATACCCCTAGACAAAGAGCCCACGTAGAGACTCCCCACTTGGGTCTTTCCCTCTGCCGGAAGCTCTGGTGCTTTTTTGTCCTTCTATATTCCTGTCTAATAAAATCCTGTCTTACCACTGATCTGTGGTCTGTGGGTTCATTCCTTGAATCCCTGAGACCAAGGACCTACTGAAGAGGGAAATTCCGGTAACATTACCACACTAAAGATCCACCCGTCCATCTCCCATCCTCCACCCAAACCCTTTGCTTTGCCTTTCCAGGCTGTCACATAGTTGGAATCACACAGTGTAAGCCTCCTCAGACTGGCTTCTTTCACCCCGTGCATTATGATTCCTCCAGGTCTTTTTGTGGCTAGACAGCTCACTTCTCTTTATTGCTGAATAATAGTTCCTTGTCTGGGTGTGCCACAGTTTGTTTATCCATTCACCTATTGAAAGACATCTTGGTTGCTTCTAAGTTTTGGCAGTTACAAATAGGGCTTCCATAAGCACATATGGAGGTTTTTCTGTATTTATAAGTTTTTAACTTATTTGGGTAAGTATTAAGGAGGACATTCTGGATTATCCAGTAAGGGGTGTTTCATTTTGTATGAAGCTGGCACACTCTTACTGATACAGCCCTACCATTCGTATTCCCACCAACTCATAGTGAGGAGTTTCTGTTGCTCCATCGCCTCTCCAGCGTTTGCTGTGGTCAATGTTCTGGATTTGGGCCATTCCTGTAGTTTAGCAATGGTATCCCACGGTTTTAATTTGCATTTCCTTGCCAACATGGGGTGCTGAGCATATTTTCACATGCCTATTTGCATCTATACTTCTGTAGGGAGGCACCTGTTCAGGTCTTTTCCCTACTTTTTAAATTGAGTCATTTTCTTGGTGAGTTTTAAGGGTTTTTGTATATTTGGGTTCCAGTCTTCCATTGGGTAAGTATTTTGCAAACTTTTTTTTTCCAGTTATCAGTAGTTCATCTTTTCATTAGCTTAACCATATCTTTCACACATCAGAAGCTTTTAATTTTCGTGAAGTCCAATTTAACTTTTTCTTTTATGGAAAGTGCTTTTGTTGTTGCACATGAAAAGTAATCACCAAACCCAAGGTCACTTCAGTTTTCTCCTATGATATCTTCTAGGAAATTAATGGCTGTGCATTTTACACTACGATCTATTTTGAGTTAATTTTTGCAAAGGGTAAAAGAATATGCCTATAATTTTGTGTTTGTTTTTGCATGGTGATATCAGTATTTTCAGCATCATTTGTTGAAAAGCCTCTTTTTTATCAAAAATCAGTTGACTATATATATATATATATATATATATATATATATACATACACACACACACACATATGTGTATATATGCCATTATACTCTATACACACACACACATATATATGTGGGTGTGTGTGTATATATATATATATATATTTTTTTTTTTTTTTTAAAGACAGAGTCTCACTGTATAGCTCTCGGTAGAGTACCATAGTGTCATAGCTCACAACAACCTCAAACTCTTCGACTCAAGCGGTTCTCTTGCCTCAGCCTCCTAAGTAGCTGGGACTATGAGTGCCCGCCACAATGCCCAGCTATTTTTAGAGATAAGGTCTTGTTCTAGCTCAGGCTGGTCTTAAACCTGTGAGCTTAGGCAATCCACCCACTTCGACTTCCCAGAGTGCTAGGATTACAGTCGTGAGCCACTGCACCTGGCCGTGTTGACTATATTTTTATGTATTTATTTCTGAGCTCTCAATTTTGTTCCATATATCTCATCTATCTATCTATCTATCTATCTATCTATCTATCTATCTATCTATTTACCATCTACCTATCTACCTTTTGCCAATACCACTCTATCTTAATTGTTACTAAGTAATGTTAGAACATTCCATTGGCTATTCTGGGTGTTTATCTTGCATATGAATTTTAGAGTCAGTTTATCAATATCCATGAAATAGTTACTGAGATTTTGATCTGAATTACATCTATAGATTAAGTTGGGGAAAACTGACATCTTGACAATGTTAAGTCTTCCTATCTGTATACATGGCATATCTCTCCATTTACATAGATCTTATTTTATTTATAAGTTTTTTAGTTTTCCTAGTATAAATCTTGAATATTCCTATTGTGTTAGACTTATATCTAAGTATTTAAGCTTTTAGTATTAATATAAATGAAATTTTGTTTTTAATTTTAAATGTCAGTTGTTCATTGCTGCTATGTAAAAGAACAGTTTTGCAACCTTGCTATAATCACTGACTAGTTCCGGGGGGGAGAGTTGTTGTTGTTAATTTACTGGGATTTGCTTCCTAGACAAACACATCAAATGGGAGAAAAAGTTAGTTTTATTTCTCACTTCCCAATCTGCAAACTGTTTATTTCCTTTATTTATTTATTGCCTTAGCAAGAACTTCCAGGATAATGTTGAATAGGAGTGGCGAGAAGGAATATCTTACTCTTTCCTAATTTTAGGTGAGAAGTGTCCAGTTTCTCATCATTAAATGTGATGTCAGCTATAGGAATTTGTAGAATTTTCTAGTCAAGTCATAGGTGTTCTCCTTTAGTCTACTTTTCATTATTAAACATAAATTAATGTTTTTCTTTGTCAATAGACAAGTTATTCTAACAACTTTCATTTTTTTCTGATTCTATATATATCAAAATGACCCCAAAATTCCATGATTGCACAAAATTTAGGGCTTAGTAAAACTTAGTCAACTATTAATATTATCAGCTTATGTTTTCTTCTTAATTTGTCATTTATTAATTATTATATATGGTAAAATTTTCTGTCTATTCACTGTTACCTATCGGTAAATTCTGGGTTTCTTTTTTTTCTCTTTGAATTTGTCTTCAACTGAAATCACTCGGTTAAAGTTTCCCAGTGAATATTCTGAAGAACACTAATTCCACAAGATGCTCAGCCAAAGAGTACGGGGTAAGTGTTCCTCAACAGGTCTCCCCAAGAGCCCTAATTTTTGTTATCATACTAGAAGCTTTGAGAAACTCTGCAGCAAAGAATCCTGAGTGATTCTGCCAAACCTGTCTGATTATGAATCTTATTTTTCACTTTGTAGCCACAGACATTCCACGGTTAGTCATCTACAAGATACACCTTGAGTAACACTTCTCCTAGAGGTTCTGTCCAGGAAAGGAATAAAGCACAGATATTTTTCTTTCTCTGCTAAATATGTCTTCAGGAAAATAAGGGACATTGATAAATTCTACACAGCCAACTTTCTGAATTTATAGGCTGGTTTATTCTTTTACTTTTTTTTTTTCCTAAGACAGAACCTCAAGCTGTTCTCCTAGGTAGAGTGCTGTGGCATCACAGCTCACAGCAACCTCTAACTCCTGGGCTCAAGTGATTCTTCTGCTTCTGCCTCCCAAGTATCTGGGACCATAGGCGCCCACCGCAACGCCCAGCTATTTTTTGGTTGCAGCCGTCATTGTTGTTTGGTGGACCTGGGCTGGATTTGAACCCGTCAGCTCAGGTGTATGTGGCTGGCACCTTAGCCATTTGAGCCACAGGCGCCAAGCCAGGCTGGTTTATTTCTAAGACAAGGTGAAGGGTATTCTAGCCATTGACATAGGTCGATAGTAAATATTGAATTTAATAGAATTACACTATTGTAGCTTTGAAAAACACTAGATTCACTCCTTCTCATTCCTAAGAGGGGCCAATTAGATAGACAGAACCACCAGTTGTGTCGCTAGGACCCAGTGTCTGGTCACCTGTGGGCCTCCACACTGTTGTCTGTGACAGGACCAGTTTCCAGCATCTCCCCAGCTCCAGAATCGTGTGGGCCTGCCTGCATCTTTGACTCCCTGCCCCAGTGGGTGCCTCCCTCAGCTCTGATGCAGCAGGTGTGTGCTGCAGGCCTGGGACTCCCCGCCCATCATCAGAGTGGACTGGAAGGTACTGTCACCAGGGAAACAAAAGGCCTCGATTTAAGATGTTATATCAGTTTTTTCAAAATTGGCTTACAAAGAAAAAAAAAACAAACCTGTGCTGTGGGGTAATATGTAACATCTTTTCCTTGTTTTACTCTATGAAAATACAAGGTACCTTATAACCTAGTGCTTCCCAGTAGAATTTGTATTTATATTTTAAAAAGCTTTAGAGTTCTTTAATATGCTGAAGTTATCTGAGGTATTAATGGCAAATTATTAACATACTATAAAGTAACAGCCTCACTATGTGGCTGGTTAGCTTATTATAGGGTCATAAAACAATAAAGTATAAAATTGGAGGGGAACTTGGAGGTCATTGGCCTGACTTTCAGAGCAGAGCAGAAATCCTTCAAGCATTCCTGAGAAGCACACACCTTATCTGCTGTTGGGGGGGACTAATGCAGCCACACACACTTTTCCCCTCCCTCTTCTCTGTCTCTCCTCCTAAGACAAAGACACAAAGGATCGGACTAGCCCACACCCTGAGAAGTTCATGCCAAAAGCCCTAACCTGGCAGGCAACCTTTGGAATGTGCCCATCCCCCATGTCCCCATATAAAAGTCTCTAACTGCTCCCTGGGTGCAGACGCCATCTCTGCACTGTCCTTTCAATGAACTTGGCTTAAACATCTCCTCTGTGGCCTCATCTCTGGGTGCCACTGTTTATACCTTTTACCTGCCCTGCTGCAGGGAGCTCTGTGCCGGGGAAGCCCCTTCTGCAGTGCAGCACGCCAAGTTTGATCGGCCATAAAATGCCCGAATACCAACATATTCATCACAAATTCTGGACAGAGAGTCACCTACCAGCCTCGGGCACAGGCTGACAACTCACCTGAGGTTTGGGATTGCAGCAGCATTCACCATTTCAACATTTCCTCATGCACTCTGCCTCCTTAAAAATCACAATGCTCCCAGGTCAGAAGTGGTGGCTGTGCTGATGGCGGGCCAGAGGAAGGGTGTCTCTGTGAGGTCAGGTGACCCATCTCAAGCCGCACCGAGACCCAGATTTCATGTCTGTTGTCATCACACTAACGACTCTCAGTGGTGTTGTCCCAACAGTGCTCACACACTAGCATACTAACACTACACTAATTGGTTATCTGGTGTGATGACTAGGTTATTGTAGATTCAAATTCCCAAAGACACAAACTGGAAAACTCTGGAACATGTGTTTTCTATGGTACATCTGTGGCGAAGGCTGTCAGGCTGTTCCGTCCTGTGCTGAGGGGCCAAGTCAGGAGATTACATGTGGATACAGGTGGACCCGCCCTCCTTGTCAGCACAGTGGCAACAGTGGCAACTGTATTACAGGGTGGTCATAAAACAATAAAGTATAAAATCGGAGGGGATCTTGGAGGAACATGCCCCATAAGACCCCTAACAAAGGGGCTTCAGCAGTGTCATTGCATCTGCCCAAGAGCTTCCCAAACAACCCATGAAAAATCCTCAGGTCTGGAGCCCCCGGCCCTGTTTTATCTCAGGCTGTGTCCCCCCATTTTCCTACAATCATAAAACATCTAGATTGCAAGAGCCCTGACAGTCCTCATGATCCAACCAAGCTTTTACCCATTTAGATTTTCTGTATTATTAAACAATGTGAAACTTACTATTTTGCATTTCAGCTTGTAGTACTCTCAGACACCATTAATGTCCTTTGAGTAAACCATTGTTGTGAACTATACTGCTATTTATTCAATAAATATTTATCAGGTACTTACTATGTACTCAAGACTATGTAAGTTCACAGCAAAGAATATGACAAAATAGAAATGTCCCTGTACTCCTTCAGAAATTTAATTTTATGCTCCATTGTTTTAACTGAGACCTTATTTTTATGGAGAAAAAAATTGGTCAAGGAGTATGTTAAAGCTATTTATGCTTTGATGTAAAACGTCAGCTAATGATGGTCTGGAGTCACTTAGCACTTCTGCAACAAGGGGGTGGAAAACATCCTCTGTGCTCATGTAGAGACGGACAGCATGGGCCAGATGGCTGTGGGTGCTGCAGATTGAGTGGGCATGGGAGATCAGGAGTGATGTCGTCTTACAGCAACACGAAGGCGGAGGCCAAGTGCCATCCTAAGCCAGGACCGCAGGGGCACAGGGTGTGGCCCACGTGGCCCCACATCTAGTGCTGTGTTTAGAGCCTGGGGGTGCTCTGTCTGCGTGGGAGGCTGGGTTAAGGATGGGCAGATGAACAAACAGGCGGATGATAGATAAAAGTCTAATTTTTATTAGAACAGTGGTTATCAAGAATTTTTGATGTATAGCACCAAATTTGTCTCTTAGATGGTAAAGAAAGAAAAAATAAATTATTGTGCTATTGATTGTTTTCAGAAAAAAATAGAACTGTGGCTGATGCAACAGTGAGATCCCGGGTAAAGATCATGTCCTTAGATCTGGAGTCCCGGGCCCTGTTTCATCTCGGGCTGTGTCTCCCCACTCAGGCTGTCTTCATTGCCTTCCAGGACAAAGGTTCTGTCTTACTCATAATCTGGAACCAGAGCACAGTTGGTAACTATTGAATGAAGACTTTCCTGAGCCCCCTTTTCCCTCTGGCTTATTCACCCTCAGCTTTCAGGCATCAGCTCAGCTGTCACCTGCTTGGTGAAGTCCACTGTGAGCTCAGGCTGGATTGAGTGCACAGGGATCCCTTCTTGAGAAAACTTGTCTCATCAGGGTACTATTGTCTGCCTCCACCTCTAGCACGAAGAGCAAGGATTATGTCCACCCCACAGATTGACCCCAGTTACCACTGCAGTGCCCAGCACAAGATCAGCACCAACAAGTGACTATGAGATCCTGGATGAACTCTGCACAGCCGTGATGCCACAGCTGGTCTTGCCACATCCACTGAAAGGCACACAGGTCCTGGTCGAGGACCTACACACATGATCAGGGAGATGCCAAACAGCTGCTGTGCACGGCAGAACAGGGCCCCTCTCCTCAGATCTGCTTCAGAGATCACAGGGCCCTCAGGACTCTGCCACCCCCAGAGCACATCTCCCGTCTCTGACCCTTCCTAAGGGCCCTTAGTCCCTTACTCAGAGATTAAGATGTGGGCCTGTGAGTCTTTCAGCAGGAAATATCGGACCAGAATGAACAAGATTAACACTAGTAAAACAAAAAAGACTCCTCAAAGAAAACAAGTTTTGTTAGCGTACGGTCATGATGCGTTGACATTTTTTCCATAACATTTACTGAATATTTGTAAGGGCCAATGGTGGGGCCAGATACTGCACATCCATGAATACTTCATTCTCTAAAATTCCTTTGAAAGGTAGATGTCATTATCACCCTTTTGAAGATGAAGAAATTAAGGCTAAGAAAAGTAGAACGGCATGGGTTGCCCAACCCCAGTTTGTGTAAATCCCAAGCTCCTGCTCTGCTCACCAATGCTATCTCAAAGACAAGGACAAATTGTGAAACATTAGGGAGGTTGGGGTGGAGGGAGGGTAATTGGTGGGATCACACCTATGGTGCATCTTTGAAGGGTACAGGCAAAACTTACTAAATGCAGAATAGAAATGTCTTCATACAGTAACTAAGAAAATGCCATGAAGGCTATGTTAAACAGTTTGATGAAAACATTTCAGATTGTATATGAAACCAGCACATTGTACCCCTTGATTGCACTAATGTA
>CAUYRH010008859.1:0-25826 GCA_963574655.1 Perodicticus potto
TACCCCACCTCCACCAAGTAGAGAGGAAAGGTAAAAATGCAATAAATCAAACCAAAACAAGCAAACCAAAAACTTTATGGGATAAAATTGGGGGGAAAACCAAATAAGAGGAGTAGAAACACTAGCAAAAATGAAGTTCTAATTGTTGAAAAAGGCAACAATGGAAAATAATATTTAAACTAGAAAAATGAAGAAATAAAAGAAAGAAAAAAAGAAAAATCTATAGAGAAAATGTTGAAATTAAAAACAAAAAACAAACAAAACAAAACAAAACCGAAAAACAAAGCAGTATATATATCTTGCTGAATATTGTCTCAGCAAGAGGTGATCTTCTGGGGTATGATATGTTAATCACAATGCTGATATGGCTGTACGAAATGGAGACTTTAGAGGCCCCTAATGATTTCTCAAACCCCGCAGGGTGGAGAGCCTAAATCTTCCTCAGCCCACTTAGAAGGCACTTTAAATTGCTAACTTGGGCTAAGCAGAAGCTTTCCCAGGAAAACGCTTGTCGTTGGGATCACTCCTTAATTGGCTATCCATTTACCCAGTGTGCCAAAACTGGTCTCACCCTATGCTTCTGAGGGCTAAGGCTGCAAGGCGTCTCAGTCCCCACCTGTAGGCTGCTCATCACTAGATTACTTGCTCCCGCCAGGTATTTGTTCTGCAACCCCGATGGTGGTGTTTGTTGGGGCAGTTCTCCCACAATGGCTCCACATGGCCCACAACCAAACACTGGTAGCTCCATCTGGCTCACTGGCTCAGTCTGAGGCCCTAGACAACACTCAAAGACCTTCACACTTTTGCCCAAGTTCTCCCAAGGTAGTTTAACTGAGTGCCAAGTCCAAAAAACCCCACGCAGCTCACAGGTAAGGCCTTTCCAGTGTGCAATCTCACTGCTGCGGTTATTACAGATGCCGGCAGGATAAGACCAAATGAACACACGCAACCACTTGCCAGTTCTCCACTGCTTTTGCTTTCCTCATGGGGTCCAGAAGTCTCACGCTGTCTCCCTATGTCCCCAAAGGGATGTTTCTGGGCAGATCCCACCAGCCAGAGATGCCTGAAGTCTTCTCTCCCTAGTCTCACCATGCCCAGTTGCAAGGAAGTCGTTACTCGGCCACCATCTTGCTCCAGAAGTCTGCTATATTACCTGAGTTTGTCCTCAAATGACTTCTTGCCATTTCAGAGTTGGTAATTCCATTTTTAACTTTTGGAGCTAATACTCTTTTCCACAGTAGCTGTACCATTTTTTAATTTAATTTAAAATTTTAAAAAATTAATTTAATTTAATTTTATTTTTGTGAGATAGTGTCTCATTCTGTCACCCTGGGTAGAGTGCTGTGAGGCCATGGCTCACAGCAACCTCAAACTTTTGGACTTGAGCAATCCTCTTGCTTTAGCCTCTCAAGTATCTGGGACTATAGGCATGTACCACCACAGCCAGCTAATTTTTCTATTTTTAGTAGAGCTGAGGTCTCACTCTTGCTCAGGCTGGTCTCAAACTCCTGAGTTCTAGTGATCCATCTGTCTCAGGTTCCCAGAATGTTGGGATTACAGGCATGAGCTACTGTGTCCTGCTGGCTGTGCCATTTTATGTTCCCACCATCAATGCACAAGGATTCATTCTAATTTCTCCACATACTTGTCAATATTTATTTTCTGTTTGTTATTTGTTTTTTTATATTGGCCATCCTAATGGGTGTGATTTTCTGTGAAAAAAATGTCTATCAGAGTCCATTGTCCACTTTTAATCTTTTTTGTGCATTTTTTTGTTTGTTTTTTGAGACTGAGTCTTACTCTATCACCTGGGCTAGAGTGCCATGGCCTCAGGACTAGCTCACAGCAACCTCCAATTCCTGAGTTCAAGCAGTCCTTTTGCCTCAGCCTCCTGAGTACCTGGGATTACAGGTGTGTGCCACCATGCCCAGCAGTTTTTCTTTCTTTTTTTTTTCTCACTTTGCTCAGGCTGGTCTTAAATTCCTGCCTCAAGTGATCCTCCTGTCTCAGCCTCCCCGAGTGCTAGGATTACAGGTGTGAGTCACTGTGCATGGTCCTGTGCTTTTGTTTTGAGTTGTAGAAATTTTGTATATATTCTGGGTATTAATGTCTTATCATATATGAGTTGCAAATATTTTCTTCATTCCATATGTTGTCTTTTTACTCTGTTGATTGTGACCTTTGCACAGAAGTTTTTCAGTTTGAAGTAGCAAACATAATTTGTAGAAAACAAAATTTATTTATTTTTGTTTTTGTTGTCTATATATTTGTTGTCACATTTAATAAATCATTTCCAAATCCAAAGTCATGAAGCTTTCCCTCTGTGTTTTGTATTAAACGTTTAATAGTTTTAGCTCATACATTTAGCTCTTTGATCGATTTTGAATTAATTTTTGTATACAGTCTGAGGTAAGTATCCGACTCCTTTTATTTGCAAGTGGATGTCTAATTTCTTCAGCGCCATATGTTGAGAAGACTGTCCCTTTCCCACTGAATGTTCCTGGCAATACTGTTGAAAATCATTTGATTATATATGTGGGTTTGTGGTCTATTTCTGGGCTCTTTATTCCATACCATTAGTCTATATGTCTGCCTTTATGCCAGTACCACACTTTTTATTATTGTAGCTTATTATTATTATTTTTGCAGATACAGTCTTGCTGTGTCATGGGTGGAATGCAGTGATACAATCATAACTCATGGCAGCCTCAAACTCCTGAGCTTAAGTGGTCTTCCTATCTCAGCCTCCCAAAGTTCTGGGATTATAGGCATGAGTCACCATGCCTAGCCTATTTGTGTCTTTAAATCTTTCAGTAATATTTGTAGTTTTTAATATCTCTCCCTCTCTCTTTTTTTTTTTTTGTAGAGACAGAGTCTCACTTTGTCACTCTCGGTAGAGTGCCATGGCGTCACACAGCTCACAGCAACCTCCAACTCCTGGGCTTAGGTGATTCTCTTGCCTCAGCCTCCTGGGTAGCTGGGACTACAGGTGCCTGCCACAATGCTCGGCTATTTTTCTGTTTTGCAGTTCGGCTGGGGCCAGGTTTGAACCCGGCACCCTCAGTATATGGGGCCGGCGCCCTGCTCCCTGAGCCACAGGCACCGCCCTTAATATATATCTCTTTCACCTCCTCAGTTAAGTTTCTTCCCAAGTACTTTATTCTTTTTGATGCTACTGTAAGTGGAATTGTTTTCTTAATTTCCTTTATGGTTTGTTTATAATTAATGTAAAAGAATGCAACTGATATTTGTGTGTAATTATTATTATTATTTTTTTGAGACAGAGTTTCACTTTGTCACCCTCGATAGAGTGCCATAGTGTCATAGCTCACAGCACCCTCAAACTCCTGGGCTCAAGCAAACCTCTTGGCTCAGCTTCCTGAGTAGCTGGGACTATAGGCCCCAAAACGCCTGGCTAGTTTTAGAGATGGGATCTCACTCTTGCTCAGTCTGGTCTCAAACTCCTGAGCTCAGGCAAACCACCCACCTTCGCCTCCTAGAGTGCTGGGATTATAGGCATGAGCCACCACACCTGGTCTTGTGTGTTGATTTTGTATCCTGCGACTTTGATTATTTTGTTTTTTGATCTAACTCTATTATCTATGTACATATATGTATGTGAATATATATAGAAAATTCTGGAAGGACATGCTGCAAACTAATAACAATGACTTCTGTATATTGTATTTGAATTTTTAAAAATGATAGAATGTGTCTGTATAATTTATAGTTAAAAATTTAAAAATCTTGTGTGTGAGAAGAGTGTTTGGCTAATGGCAAGCCCCTTTTGAAGGTTCATAGGCCTTTTTCTATCACTTCCAGGTTAGGAGTTGTGAGATTTTTACTAATTAGATTGATGAGAGCGGTGGATGTGCTAGTCACAGCAAGCCCAGGGTTACAGAATCAATGAAAGCTCTGCCTTGGGAGCAGATTCTGGGGCCCATAATAAGGGCAAACCCCACACAGGAGGGGAGAAGCTGCCCAGGCAGGACTGGGATTCAAGTGTGGGTGCCGTGGAAGCCAGAGGACCCATGCTGAACTTGGGGCTGAAGTGCTTGAGGCTTGATTTTTATTAACTGCTTTCTGGGCCACGTACTGGTGAGTTGGCATAGCTGAGCATATAGAAATTGGGCGAGACAAGAACTGTGCTTTGAAAGTCTGCATTTGTGTAGTATCAAAGTACTCAACAAATGGTTGATGTGTGTAGGATGTGTTTGGGGGTGCCATCAGAACTTTGACATTCTTACCTGTCAGTCCTGCTGCTACTTTGAGGAGGACTTTGTCTTGCTGATAGCTGAAAAAGCTCTGTGTGGCTGTGAATCCAGTAAAATACAAGAACACGTGTATAAAAATTCGCGATTTTCTATTGTCATCTACCTCCAACACCAGGGGGCGCATGGATTTCAGTCAGAGACCTGGCTTGGGCCTGGGCAGGAGCCGGGCGCAGATAATTGCTTCCAGGTGTGTGGGCTCTGAGCCTTTTCCCAGAGGCCATAGAAATTAACCCTTTAATGGGCCAATACCTTCCAGCTATTGGCTCTAAACCAGGTGTGTAAAGACACTGCATTAAACATTGCATTTCACTCTTGATTATTCCAGTTTTCCTTTGAGAACTCCTTGAGCTGGTTGCTTATTCTTTCTCACATGTTTACTTTTAGACCATGTCATTCGTCCTTTGCAACTATGACCAAAACTGAGCGGACAAGGAGGCTACCATTTGTTCTCAATTTTGTCATCAAAGACTACATCACAGAAAAGACCCATCTGCTTGTAAACAGAAAGAAGAGAGAAAACTGACAGAAATTCCTAGGAGCAACAATCCATCTTGTGTTTGTCAGTTTTATTTTGTTTTAAGGTGGTGAGCAGATGGCCCAGCTACATCAGTAACAAAGGAAGCCAGGGCTTACTAGAAAAGAGTGAGTTGGAGATTCTGAGAAATCAGAATCTAGGCCTCTAACTCTGCATTTTTAATGAGTTCTCTGGTTGATTTTTTTTTCTTTTTTTCAGTTTTTGGCCAGGGCTGGGTTTGAACCCACCACCTCTGGTTTATGGGGCCAGCACTCTATTCCTTTGAGCTACAGGTGCCAACCTCTAGTTGATCTCTTATGGATAGAAATTACATTTGATATTAGGGATATTTCAAGGACTTTGCCCTAAGACAAAGGTCACATGTCCCAGGAAGCTGGCTTGTGGAAAACAAAGTGGTCCATAGCTGAGCCTGAGGATGGGCAGGAGAAGCTGTAAATCTAGAGGAGCTGACTCAAGGCATTATTAGAGCCTTGGAAGGAGAAGTGGGGACTTTGAAGGGCCCAAGGATTTTCTGCTCTTTGCAGAAACCTAAAGAACAGTGTCTGAGAATATTGGTTCTATCTGCAGACTGCCTGTGAAAAACTCTTCTTGTCCCCAAATATCTTCCATACAGTAGGAAAACTCACTTAATTATACTTCCTGGCATTTCACCAAGTATAATGTGGATTTGTATGGGATTTTTGTTTTTAAATCTTTTTCTTTCTTTATGTTTTGTTTTGTTATTTTTTTGAGACACAGTCTTTATGTTATTTATTTATCTATTTATTTTTGAGACAGAGTCTCACTTCATCGCTATTGGTAGAGTGTCATGGTGTCACACAAGTCACAGCAACCTCCAACTCCTGGGCTTAAGCAATTTTCTTGCCTCAGCTTCCTGAGTAGCTGGGACTACAGGCTCCTGCCACAACTCCCGCCTGTCTGTTTTTTGTTGCAGTTTGGCCAGGGCCGTGTTTGAACCCGTCACCCTCGGTATATGGGGCCAGTGCCCTACCCACTGAGCCACAGGCACCCCCCCGAGACAAAGTCTTTATCTGTTGTCTAGACTATAGTACAGTGGAACCATCATATCTCACTGCAACCTCAAACTCCTGGGCTCAGGTGATTCTCCTGTCTCAGCTTTCTGAATAGTTCAGACTATAGGTGTGCACACCACACCTGACTAATTTTTAAAATTTCTATATAATAGAGGTATCAGTGTGTCACTCAGGTAGTTCTTGAATTCCTGGCCTCAAGTGATCTTCCCATCTTTTTGCCTTTCAGAGTGCTGGGATTACAGGCCAATCTTTTTAATGCAAATTCTCTTGGGAAAATGAAGCTTCTGTTCAGATGTTTGGGGTAATTTGTTTATTACCTCCTACTACATAGTTGTGATATCCACCCTAAGAGGAAAAGGAAACATTTTTATTATATTGAGAGGAAGAGGTAATTTTACAGCCTGGGAAGCTTATGTGGTAATAAAATGGGAATAAAATATTAATTCCAGGGTCATGCTAAGCAGGGCAAACTTCAAGAGCTACTTTTGGTCTTGGAAGGCTTCAAGTTGTAGTATAATCCTGGCCTGAAGAAATAAATACTGAGTAATTGTAGCAGGAATGAATCTTAGTCTACAAACTCTAGAAAGGAAGACATTGAAATTTCCTTATGTTTCTATGTCACACTAATTTTCACTTTATGTCACTGTACCTGTCTATAGACTAGGCTTTGCTGCAATAACAAATAGCCCCCAAATCTCAGTGGCTTAACACAACAGAGGCTTATCACTTGCTTATGTTGCCTGTCCACTGTAGGTTGGCAGTCACTAAGGGATCCAGGCTGGAGGCCTTATCTCCATAATTGCTTCCAAGATCACTGTTGGAGGGGAAAAAGAAAATGTGACAAATTACTCTTTAATACACATAGGCTCTGTGTTAGTGTAATCCAGAGAAACAGAACCATTGTGCAATTGTGTATATGTATATAAAAATACTTTCTATATGAGAGAGACAGATAGACAGATAAATAGAGAGACACACATAGAGATACAGGGAGAGGCACAAAGGGAGAAAGACAGAGAGACAGAAATACAGAGACATTTTATTGGCTCATGCTATTTGGGTGGAGGCTGGAAAGTCTGAAATCTTCAGGGTAGGCTGGTAGGCTGATGACCCAGGGAAAAGTTGATGTAACTTGAGTTCAAAGGTGGACTTTCATCCTCAGGAGACCTCAGTCTTTTTCTTTTATGACCTTCAACTGATGGAAGCCCACCTACATTATTCAGAGTCATCTGTTTTGCCTCAAAATCTGAAGATTCAAATGCTAATCACATCTAGCATACCTTCACAGCAACATCTGGACAGGTGTTTGGTCAAAAACTGGGTACCAAGTTGACACATAAAATTAACTATCATGGGCTCTTAGTCTTTAACCTGGTCAATGCACATCTCACCTCTGCTCATGTGTGGTTGGCTAAAGTATCAATATATCGCATGACCACAACCTAATGTCCAGGGGCAGAGCAACGCAAATCCTACCATCTACCCAGGAGAAGAGCCAGAATATCTGTGAATAGCCCTAATGACCACCATAATCCTCATTTCACTAAAGGAGCAGAAATATGTTTAACATAGATTTGGGGTCCCCCTCTTTCCCTGGGTTCCATCTATGAAGATGGTAGGGGGACTTGCATATGCCATGACAGTAGAGAGCACTTGGACTCTATTCATCCTCTATTCAGGTTGGCATTTCCTGAGACATCCATCTGGTTTTCAGGTATCTGTCCCTGCCCAGTCCAGTTTGCAGGACTCCATCAGGGCCATCGGCTTTCATGGCCATCCTGTGCCTCTCTAGGGCAAATGGGAATTATTTTGTTCTTCTTGAGACATACTAAGTATAAGAAACTCTTTGAGGCTGGGGTGATGGAGACTTTTAGTTGTCCCTAAGGTCTGTCCTCTTCTTCTATAAGTAAGGCTGTCTAAACTTTTTTTCTTTTCACTGCTGCACATTGGAAGAAGAGTTGTCTTGGGCCACATATTAAATACACAAACACTTATGAAAGTCGATGAACGAAAGAAAAGGTCTGTGCATACTTTTTGCAATATCTGACACCACAGATGAGTAAAACAGTCCTCAAATAATATGCATGTGGCCTGCAGGCTGCAGATTTGACACCCCTGTTAGTATACCCAGTTTTTAGCTGGGCACACATTATCCAGAATAATGAATCTGTTTCCCAGTCCTCTTTGCAGCTTAGTAGAGTCATGAGATTAGAGTCTGGCCAGGGAGATGTAGACAGAAGAAAATATATCTAACCTCTGTCAAGGGCCCATAAAGGGTCTTAAAGAGAGTGTGCTCTTCTTCCTTATTTCCTCCTCTCTGCTATCTGGGACATGAAGGACATGACTGGCCATGAGCAGTCACTTTGGAGAATGAGGAGACTTTGGGAATGGAGGTCATGCAGAGAATCAAAATTTGGAGTGCCATGGCAACCCTCCATTACCAATCACTTATGTGAAAGACAAATTGTTAACTTTCTACAAATTTAAGCTATGTTCCTGATTTTCTGTCACTTGTAGGATATAAAATAATGATAGAGCAGCAAGAATTTTTTTACGTGGTAGGAGTAGATCCCTAAGTATTCGTGAGGCTTCTTCTGCAACTTAATGATAAAACAGACAGTGAATCTGTGGCTCTGGATCTCTCTAACCTGGCAAGCTCTCAAGTCTTTGGCTCTTCTTTTTTTTTTTTGTTTAGAGACAGAGGCTCACTTTATCACCGTTGGTAGAGTGCTGTGTCATCACAGCTCACCGCAACTTCCAACCCCTGGACTTAGGCGATTCTCTTGCTTCAACCTCCGAAATAGCTGGGACTACAGGTGCCTGCCACAATGCCGGGCTACATTTTGTTGTAGTTTGGTTGGGGCCAGGTTGGAACCCACCACCCTCATTATATGGGGCTGGTGCCCTACCCACTGAGCCACAGGCACCGCCCCTCTTTGGTTCTTCAGAAAGGAACTAAGGAGCTGTCATCTCACCTTCTTGAATCTTTATCTGGTATATATCGTTGGCTTTTATTGTCTGTTGGTTCAGAGGCCAACTGAAGAGAAAGTAGCCCTGAGCTGTATACAACTTATCATTCACATGACTCTTTGAACCTGCCCTGGACTTTCATGAAATGACTTGTTGTCTTTGATTATGTTCCTCCAGAAGTATCCAGAAATGAGGATTTGAGTACAAGTAGTTTATTCAGGAGGTAAGTCTAAGAAACTCAAATGGGGGAAAGAAAAAGTGAGATGGAGAGGCAGAGCAAGCCGATAAGGTGCACAGGTGTGTTAGCAAGCAAGTTTCCACTGTGGGCAACTGATGCTCACTCCTGGACAGAGCACCAGGAACAGGGTAGAGCATGACCTGCTGTATCCCAAATACCCCCATTCCTGAGGGTTGAGGGAAGCTGAGGTCCGTATCCACTACCTTCCTGCTGGATAAAGGAGGCCTCTGGAGGCATTCACTCTCCAGCACTTCAGGATTGCCTGGTCCACATGCCAAGCAGGCTTCTATGGCCAGAAGAGGGTCTTTGGGAGTTGTAGGTGTCAGTAGTGAGCCTCCCTCAGAGTGTGGTGGTATCAAGGGGATCTGGGAGGGGCACTTATGTTCATTCTGGCTCCCCTCTAATTTATTCTTCAGTGTGAAGTCAACAGAATTTGAGAAAGGGAAAAAAGTGCCTCCCCATTAAGAGAGGAATTAACATCAAATATAGTTTAGCAAGGGGAAAAGGAGAAGAGGGAGAACAATTGGCGGGATCTCACCTAATGTGCACAATGTGAGGGTATTTAGCAAGCCCCCTGGTGAAGAGCTCACTGCAACTTGAACTTTACTGTAGAATTGAAAACAATGTAATCTAAAAGATTGTAGACTCATATTAAATTAAAATTTTATTTTTATTTTTTATTTTTTATTTTTTATGTTTTTTTGAGATAGAGCCTCAAGCTGTCACCCTGGATAGAATGCTGTGGCATCACAGCTCACAGCAACCTCCAATTCCTGGGCTCAAGTGAGTCTCCTGCCTCCGCCTCCCAAGTAGCTGGGACTACAGGCACCCGCCACAACACCCGGCCATTTTTTTTTGGTTGCAGCGGTCATTGTTGTTTGGCAGGCCTGGGCTGGATTCGAACCCGCCAGCTCAGGTGTACATGGCTGGCGCCTTAGCCTGTTGAGTCACAGGTGCCGAGCCTAAATTGAAATTTTAAAAAGTAAGAAAAGAAAAAGAGAAAAAAGAAGATATATCAATTATTAAAACAAAAAGGAAATGAGGAATTAGCTTTACCTAAAGTGAAAACATGAAGTTACTTAGAACTTCTCTTCTCCAGGTTCCATAAAGTATGTGCTTTCCCCAGGACTAGCTAATTAGTGGGACCTGATGAAAAATGAAAATGTTTGGGGCCTTATTCAACAATTATTAAGAAGTTCAAGATACTGACAGTGAAGGATTGACTAAATACACGGGCCTTCTCTGCCTTCGGGGCCTGTGCAACTATGTAGGTCACAAACCCCTGAAGCTGGCTGGGTGCTTGGTCTGGACAATTTATGATACCTTGTAAGAGGTAGCGTTCCTTGGAAGATCTGTTAGTTTCAAGTTCAAAGTTTCCCATCTCATTTTATTTTCTTCTACTCTGCTTTCTTTTATAGATTTTGTCATCTCTCAGATTCCTGACCCTGAATGAAGTTCCAATAAAACCAGAGCTTTCTCAAAAGTGCCTCAGTGTCCGTCTTCCTGTTTTTGACCTGAAACAGCCACATTCTTGGATTAACTTCATGCTAGATGAAGTCATGCACCACAGCTAATGTGGGAGACAGCTGTTTTCTTTAAAAAATTTCTTAGTTGTAATAAACTCATAGGTTGCTCTGGAGGCCCCCAGCTCCCTTTTTCTGGTCTTGTTTCCTGAGTCTCATTTCCCCTGAGTCTAGTGGTAGAGGAAGCTGTTTACATCAGGCCTGCTGCATTTCTGGCCAGGGGCTACCTCCTGGTCCAAGTGAAAAATAATGGCAACAGGGACCACGGGGAAGTATGGAAGATAGAATAGTGCTGATTCAAGGGAGAGTGAAAATATAAAATCAATAGCATTGGGTGACAAGTTGGATAAGAGAAACAGGTATGGAGGATTTCCAGATTGAAGAGGACATTGTTCATCTTGTCCACATGCTGGAACAATATGTAATCAATTTCTCTCATGTGTCAGGCACTGTGAGATCCGGTCAGATACTTGACTCTGCCCCTCATTATTTATCTGGCAAAAATGACCTTAAGTTATTCTCCCCTCGTGAATCAGGGCTCTTCCTGACTTCAAGGGACAACATCCAGACCAAACCAAACAGAAAAGATAAAAGACTTAAAAATTGCAGCCTTCTTTATCTTCTAAACATACTGGATATAAACACGCAAATGTACATGATAAAAACTCACAGAATAGCTCCTTAAAAGGACAAATTTTAATGCATGTAGAAAACACTTTAATAACAAATTTTTTAACTCTCTAAAAGGCAGGGTCTCTCAATGGCAGAGGTGACAGTTCAGGCCTGATGACCATTTGTTGTGGGAAGCTGTCCTGTACATGATAGGATGGGCAGTCACATCTCTGGCCTCTGCCCAATAGACACCAGTACTCTGACATTCCCAAGTGCTCCCTCAGGGGCAAAAAAGCCCCTGGTTCAGAACCACTGCTTTAAAGGAACACTAAGTTGTTATATTGACTCCTTGGTATCATTATAAGCCTAAATGTTAAGAAAATTGTACAGTATGTTATGAAATCCTACTGCTTATAATGTATATCCATTTATATACATTTTTTTCTTTTTTTTTTTTTTATTAAATCACAGCTGCGTACATTAGTGCAGTCAAGGGGTACAATGTGCTGGTTTCATATACAATCTGAAATGTTTTCATCAAACTGTTTAACATAGCCTTCATGGCATTTTCTTTTTTCTTTTCTTTTTTTTTTTCCCCTAGTGGTAAGACAGAATTTATTTACAGAAAAGAATACAGAAAACACTAAAGCTCCTGGTAGAGAGAGAGAACTCACTTGGGGAGAGGAAAGCTCTCTCCGTTTCTCTCCCGGTCTTTCCCCGTCTCCCCCTTTAGGCTTTTAGTCTCGAGGTATATATAGGTGTATGGGTTCCTTGGCCAGGAAACGAATGAACACAGTCCCTTCTGCTGGGGGCAAGGTGAATGGATGTATCAATATATACATTTTTATACTCTAAAGATAGTGCTTAAAATTAAAAAAATGTTTTCAGGGACTAGTGGGATGTTAGGCACCTGGAGAAGGAGTGAGAATCTGGAAGAAACTATAGAGTTAATATCAGAAGGGGTGGGAAGCCACCAAAAACACAACTTATGTTTTTGGTGTGAGCTCTTACCTTCATCTGGGCCTAACCTGGTAGGGAAGGAGGAACTAGGTTACTTACAAGTTCTGACAATTAAGTTCGCAAACTCATCCTAGAAAAAGTGCTACATACCTCATTGCTGAATATTACTATGGTCACCTTCACGTAACTTCCCTTGGGAAGCTATGTGTCAATGACAGTCCTTAGTCCACCCTTCAAAGTAATTTTGGAACACTTTTACTGGAATGACCATCAGAGCTGTCATCATATTAACCTTGATGTCTTGAATATCATTAAAATTCTTCCTTTTGACATTTCCTTTATTTTCAGGTAAAGAAAAAAGTTATAAGGGGGCCAGATCAGGTGAGTAGGGAGGGTATTCCAATATAGTTATTTGTTTATTGTCTAAGAACTCCCTCGTAGTGCCATATGAGCTAGTACACTCCTGTGATGCAAGAGCCATGACTTGTTGGCTAAAATTTTCACTTAAGATTTCCCTGTTTCTCTATTTATGTTTACTTGGTCTGCTGTGCTTCTCACTGTCAGCTGATGATTTTGATGCACAATTCTAAGAATTTTTGCAATGATTCCATCAGTTCTGCTCATTACTGACTGCCTTGATCTCTCTTCATCAGTGATGCTTTGTCTCCCCTCAGAAAAATGTTTAATCCTTTTGTATACTGCTGTTTTCTTCATGGCATTATCCTCATAAACTTGGACTAACATATCCCTGATTTCACTTCTACTCTTGCCAGTTGTAACAAAAAAATTAATGTCTGATTATTGCTCTAGTTCAATGAACATTCTTGTGATGGCACACAAAAACATGCAATGATAGCAAATGCCACCCAGTAAGACACTGCCACACACTGACATTAACACAGTTGTGAGACACCTATATACCAAGGTTATGAAACCTTACTGAGTTGTTTGTACAGTGCTGTCAACATAAGTACATGGTGGCAAGTTTGAAAACTTAATTGTCAGACCTTGTAGACTGGATACTGGCTCCATTACAGAGTCATCATCGTTATACCAAAGTGCTAATTTTCTTTTCTATCTTGATCATATGTATTTTTTTTCATTGTATAGAATTAATATGTATTTGATAGAAACACTAAAGAATAAGACCAGTAATAAATAACTATTTCATATTATAAGCCTTGATTATTAGTTGTGAATAGTCACCCTTGAAAATACAGGGCGGGTCAATATTAACCTATTCACTCTGTTTCCTATAATGTCCTTATCACCCTCTTCCACGTTCAGTTCATCTTTTTGAGTTTTAATGGCCTAGCACTGAAGGGAATAGGAAGGACTAAGACATTATCTGATTTATTAACAAAAGTTAATAATACCATAATATTCCATGGTATACATATACCACAATTTGTTAATCCATTCATGGTTTGATGTGCATTTGGGCTGCTTCCATAACTTGGCAATTATGAACTGGAGTGCAATAAACATCCTAATGCAAATGTCTTTGTTGTAAAATGATTTTTGATAATCTGGATAGCTACTTAGTAGAGGAATTGCAGGATTGAATGATAGGTCAACTTTTAGTTCCTTGAGAATTCTCCAAACTTCTTTCCAAAAAGGCTGTATTAGTTTGCAGTCCTACCAGCAGTGTAGAAGTGTTCCTTTCTCTCCATATCAATGCCAACATCTGCAGTTTTGGGATTTTTGTGATGTGGGCTCATCTTACTGGAGTTAGGTGATAACTCAAAGTGGTTTTGATTTGCATTTCTCTGATGATTAAGTATTCAATGTACTCAATACTATTATGAAACCAATTTATATCATCACCTATACATTCATATGAATGATAAAACACAACTATAGTCCAGAAAGAAGAAGGGGCAAGGTGGGTGAGAGGAGCAGGGGGGGAGAGAGGGGAGGAGGAAGGGTATTTGGTGGGACCTCACCTGTTGTGCATAATACAATGGTATATTTCAAAACTACTAAGAGTATAGTATAGGCTTGGTGCCTGTAGCACAGTGAGTATGGCACCAGCCACGTACACCGAGGCTGGCAGGTTGGAACCTGGCCTGGGCCAGCTAAACAACAATGACAACAACAACAAAAAATAGCTGGGTGTTGTGGTGGGTGCCTGTATTTCCAGCTACTTGGGAGGCTGAGGCAAGAGAATTGCTCAAGCCCAAGAGTTTAAGGTTGCTGTGAGCTGTGATGCCATGGCACTCTACTGAGGGTGACACAGTGAGACTCTGTCTCAAAAAAAAAAAAAAATAGGGCAGGGCAGCACCTGTGGCTCAGTGGGTAGGGCACCAGCCCCACATACTGAGGTTGGTGAGTTCAAACCCGGCCCCAGCCAAACTGCAACAACCACAACAACAACAAAAAAATAGCTGGGTGTTGTGGTGGGCGCCTGTAGTCCCAGCTACGAGGGAAATTCCTCATCTGGGTCTTGGGGACTTGGTTCAGCCAAATGTTGGATATACTGAACATCCTCAATTTTGGTGAACGTTGTTAATATCAATGGTTGTGGAATTGGGAAGAAGGGGCTAGATTGATGAGTCTTACCAGAAACAAAGGAAGAAGAAAAGAATCTTAAAAACCTTTTAATTCATGGAACCACACAGGAAGAGTAGGGAGACAGGCATAACCCACTTATATTTCTTAAAATTGTTTCATGTACATAATAACCAAAGTATTCTAGGAACATGATTTGCAAAAAAAAAAAATCAAATTCTACACAGGTGAACACCTATCCCTGTGCCTAGTCTGCTACCCAGAGGCAGCCATGTGGTTTCAAGTTTTAGGTAATTGCCCCTGTGTGTTTAAATGCTATGCTTACACTATTTCCTGTTTTATCAACTGTAGACATTATCTCTTGACTTCCTGTTGTGATAATAAAGATTTAGCACACTCACACTCCTCTCCGAGAGTTACATCGTTATTTTTAGTCCTTCTACATCATTGTTTTAGCATTAAGTTATGAACTGAAATCTCTCTTTTTTGTTCCAGTGATCTTAAGCAATATCTTTTTGATTTTAATAATTAAAAGGAAAAAAAAAAGCTTGCCTTTTCCTTATACTCTTCTTTCCAAGTTCCACTTGCCAGTTTCTGATATCTATGCTTTTATTTCCACCTTGTCCGGGCCGGTGGGGTGTACATTCTGTTCTGTGACCGTGATTGACTCCTCCGTGCTTTGTCTCTCCCATATGGTCCTGGGTGGTGGCTATCTCCAGGGGAGGAGGGGAGTGTGGATGGAGGTTTTGGAGTTCCCTTGAGAGAGGGCCTGGTCTAGGGGGCCCACCTGGATAGGAACAGAGGTCTTTTTCATTAAAGGGCTTTGTTTGAGGACCTGGGAACTGAGCCAGAGCTGAATCATCTGCAGACCAGTGGTCTTCACTGGTCATTACTTACTCCCATAGGCTCAGCACGCTCTGCTTCCCACTGACACCCATTGGGAAGGTCTCTTTAATAGTGGGCAGTGCCTCTTTCCATGCCACAAACTAGTGGCTCCTAACAGTCCCCAAACGTTTGCTTAGCTCCCGTGTGGCTTATCCTATATGGCCAAGTCACACTTCATAACAACCTGTGACTTCAGTAAGCCCCAGAAAAGGAGGCTGAATCCTGCAAACTTGTGGGATGAAATCTCCCTATATTGGTCCTGGAATTTGAGGAGGTGGCAGACTACAGGTTTATGACTCTCCAGTTGCCCTCCAGGGTTGGACTTGGGGCTACTTAGACTTGGCTTCTCCCACCCAGACCTTGTTTTGTCCCCTGATTTTCTACCTCCTTTCTCCACCTGCCTCTCTCAAACTTGCAGAATGTGGGGAGGCCATTCTCTCTGGTGTTCCTACACATTTTATGATGACTTTTAACCAGACAATTGTAAGATTGTTTGCTTAGCAGGCATCACTGGATGCTAGAGATATCGTCTCCTTCTGCGTCAGAGGGCAGTTTTGTTTCCTGACCACTATAATAAAGATAATGTCTTCCTCTGGGGCAAAGGTGGGGCAGGTTGGGCGTTTCGTATACTCAGTGTTCCTCAGCAGCTGCATTCACTGCTGCTGTGGTATTGCCCCTGTGAGGCTTGGGGATTGGGGACAGAAAAACTGAGGGGAACATGGAGCTCATGTTGCCTTCCCACCATGCTGTGAGTCCATCGTTCTGGGATGATCATATGTATGGAAGCTCGGCCAGTCAGGATACCTAGAGGCTGTGGTACTTGCCTGTGCTCAGGAAAAGCTTAACCACTTGACACTGAGCCTCTGTGGCGCCATTGGCTACCTCCTCTGGGTCAGGCACTCTCTGTATTTTAAAGGCCGTGACTTCCTACACTCTCAGGCCTCTGAAATCCCTTGCAGTCATTTTTATGAAGTATCATGTGTTGGGAGCAGTATTTATTAATGTGTGCGCTCAGATTACCTAGTTGAAACAGAGCTTTTTTTGCATTTGAATGTAAACTGAAGAAATAGTGCAGAGAAGTTTTGGAGATTTTTTAGTAGCTTCATAAAAATAATACAACATTCACCTAGTAAATTGCAAAGCATAGTACATCATAAAAAGGGATATTTTTGCTGATTCCAGAATGTCTCTTTTTTTCAGTATGGGTCCTCAGATTTTCTTTCTTTTCTTTTCTCTCTCTTTTTTTTTTTTGAGACAGAGTCTCACTTGGTCACCCTCAGTACAGTGCCATGGCATCGTAGCTCACAGCAACTTAAGACTCTTGGGCTCAGTCTCTTGCCTCAGTCTCCCAAGTAGCTGGGGCTACAGGCACCCACTACAACACCTGGCTATTTTTTTAGAGATGGGGCCTCACTCTTGCTCAAGCTGGTCTCGAATTCCTGAGCTCAGGCAATCCACCTACCTTGGCCTCCCAGAGTGCTGGGATTACAGGCATGCCCAGCCTCTCAGATTTTCACTATAGATATCAGCAGAAACTTTTGTTCTTCTTCTTTTTTTTTTTTTTTTTGAGACAGAGCCTCAAGCTATCACCCTGGATAGAGTGCTGTGACATCACAGCTCACAGCAACCTCCAACTCCTGGGCTCAAGCGATTCTCCTGCCTCTGCCTCCCAAGTAGCTGGAACTACAGGTGCCCGCCACAAAACCTGGCTATTTTTTTGTTGCAGCCATCATTGTTGTTTGGTGGGCCAGGGCTGGATTCAAACCCACCAGTTCAGGTGTATATGGCTGGCACCTTTGCTACTTGAGTTACAGGCACTGAGCGTCTTTTTTTTTTTTTTTTTTTTTAATGGAGACAAGATCTCTTTCTGTCACCCAAGCTAGAGTGTACTGGCATGATCATTTCTCACTGCAGCCTTGAACTCCTGGGCTCAAGTGATTCTCCTCCCTCAGCTTCCTGAGTAACTTGGACTACAGGTACACACTACCACACATGTCTAATTTTTCTTATTTTTTGTAGAGACAGGGTCTTACTCTGTCTGTCAGGCTTGTCTTAGACTTCTGGCCTCCAGTGATCCTCCTGCCTCCGCCTCCCAAAGTGCTAAGATTACAGGTGTGAATCACCACACCCTGGCCCAGGGGAACCATATAAAGAACAGAGGCTGAGTGATTTTTTTCCAGAGGCAGCAAAGAAGGGGGAATAAGGAGGCATGATGTGCTTCACTGTAAATCTCAGGGCCTGCCCCTGTGGATTGGCTCACAGAATGTTATTTTACAAATCCCTATATGAGCAGGCTGAACAGTACTAGACTCCTTTGCAGTCAGGATTCCTCAGGAGACTGCCATTCCACCAGACTACTCTCTGGGTGAGGCTTCAAGGTGGATGTGAGACCCTAACTGAGGGTCCTGCATCTTTTTGTGACTACCTCTTTGAGCAAATTTCAATGACCCTTGTATATATATATATATATATATTTTTTTTTTTTCTTTATTGAAAGGTCTTTATTGGTGGGGGATGCTGCAGAGCAGCATTAAGGAGGAGAGATAAGAGGGAGAGAGAGAGACAGGGGAAGAGGAGAGGAGAGAAGGTAGAGAGAGGAGAAGAGAGAGAGACACACACACGAGACATACGGGGGAAGAGAGGAGGAGAGAGAGAAGAGAGAGAGGTGACCCCCTATATATTTTTTATAATCCTTTCCATCTCACGTTTTGGGTTTTCAGGCCAATAGGGCTTGATGACCAGAACCTATAACCTGTAACTAACTACTTGACCTTTTTGAGTGGTTTCTCAAAAAAACAGCAGGATTTCTGCAAGACAAAAGTATTGAGATTCTGATAACTTCCTAATACTAAGACTTACCATCCCTCACAAACCTGCTCCAATGCACATAGCCTCTTGTTAATTTCAACACAATCTGCCCTGATGCATGTAGCCTCTCCTTGAACATGACTGACTTAATATTTCCTTTCTGCCTTGGCAATCCTCATTATCTAAATAATTGGCTATATGTGAACAGAGTAGCTAGACATCAGCTGGACTCCCTTTGGGTTCACTACATCCTGGAAAGATCCCCTGGGGAGGATTTGGTTCTTCTGGACCAGCTGTGATAATGTTTCTATTGTTTCATAAATGATGTCAGGGCAACCACTCAGCCTCTGCTCTTTACATGGTTCTGCTGGGCCAGGGCATGGTGGCTCGCATCTGTATTAGCACTTTGGGAGGGATGATGAGTTCCTACTAACTGTACGCATCTTTTTATTAATTAAAAAAGGAGACCCAATTTTGCCTAATGCACTTCAATTCCACCTGTTAAAAAAAATTGTCATGAGTATACTGATATATTAGAATAAGACACCATCTGGTGGAAATGATAATAAACAAATCTAAGATGTCTACAGTGTGACAAGCATGCCTGGGAATTTAAAGAGAATCCTAGCCAGAGAAGCTGAGTGGCCTGTGGTGGTAACAGTGAGGTTATAGTTAGGAGATTCTGCCGAGTGTTTCCTTAGACCTCTCAGAGATGCATTAGGTAACCTAATACTCTTTAATTAATCCCTGTGTGTTTTAATTAGCTAGAGAGGGTTCCTTGTGTGCCACTAGCACTCCTGGCCAACACAGACACAAAAGATAGAGAAAGTAGAAGCAGTGAGGGGAGGAGGAAGAAAAGCCAATGAGTTTTGGTTCAAAAGAGGAGAGGAAATATATTCACTGGAGAAATCCACTAGAACCTTGAAATCAGCAAAATATTCCTTTTATGATGCCTTATGCCTTGTGATTTACCAGTTGAATGCTTTTAAAATAAATAAATATGTAATCCCATTGGTTTACCCCTCTGTTGGAAAGGAAGTAACTGTCCGGTCCACTGCACAAATAGATTTGCTGATGAAGTGCAGACACCCAGTCCGGAACAATGTCCCTTAAAGGGTCCGCAGGGCAGCTGGAGATTTGGGGGTGTAACCAGCTTGCCTCAGGGTTTTCTTCCCTGCTGTGGAAAACCTCAATTTGGAACTGCTTGAGCCAAATCGTCTCTTCTTCCTTTGCTATCCAACTTTTAGTTGTTAAGTTTTTGAACTCCAGCAAGAACTAGGTGGGAGGAGGGACTAAGTCCTTGATTTAAAAAATAATTTTTTTGAAATAAACTTTGTTCTTTATTTAACTTATTTATTTTAGAGAATCACCTTCAATTAGCTTTATTTTTTTTTTTAGTTTGAATACATGTATTTTATTATTCTTCATTACATTATTCCCCCACCCCCCTCCATGATAAGACAGAATTGATTTACAGAAAAGAATACAGAAAACACCAAAACTCCTGGTAGAGGGAGAGAATTCAAGTGGGGAGAGAGAAGCTCTCTCCGTTCCTCTCCCGGTCTTTCCCCATCTCCTCCTCTAGGCCTCTAGCCTCAGGGTATATATAAGTGTATGGGTTCCTTGGCCAGGAAACGAATGGATACAGTCCCTTCCGCCAGGGGCAAGGTGAATGAGTATATCAATGAATGGACACAGTCCATCCATGGAATTGAGGCCTAGGAAATTCACAAGAAACTGACCTAGGCATAGGAAATGGGGGTTCCACATTTAGTCCCAAGTGTAAAGTGAAGGAGACACCAAGGCACAGGTGTTGAGACTCATTCTTTAAGTGCCTAAGTCCTATTCTTATGGTGCCATGAAGACCCTTATGGGTGGGGTTACCCTTGTCAAATGCAACAAATATATGGATGTTCTGTATCTTGAAAGACTTAACAACTAACTTACTGTATATCTTTTCCTCTAGTATTTAATTTTTTTAACTTACTAAATTTATTAAGTGGTTTACTTTTGTATTAAATTTTTTTCATAAAAGGATGAAGTTGAGATGATTTATGATCTGTACAAATGGATTATAATCTTGTGTAATGTGTGACTTATGCACTGCCGTTGGTATCGCAGATGGACAAGTCATTTCACCATCTGATAAAAAGGGATAAAGCTCAGAAACAATATGCCAAGTGTTAGAAGGCCATTACAAAAGGCCATGTATTCTCTGATTCTGTTTTAAGTTGCTAGTTGGTCAAAATGCTATGTGACCAAAAAAGGCTGAATTTATTTTAGTAAATAGAGATACAGTGTTACAAGATAAATTTTACAGGTAAATGCTGTGTGGTTAGTGCAGAATCATTATTGTGTTGCATGGCATTTCTGTGTGAGTAGAGGGTAGAACATTATCCACACAGTTTTAGTGGTCTAGTTTGGAAGGGGAGAATCAGAACATGGAAGGAAAGACGTTAGCAGAGTAAAAATATACTCTAATATTCTCCAGTACACAGTCTAATACAGATTCTAACCTGGCAGATTGTGAGGGTGGGAAGGGGTTGGACAGGGCAGCTCACGTTTATATAATTCTGCCCTATCATAGGGCCAAGCGGGCAGTTATGACAAAAATCTTATTTCCCCCTCTCTATTACCTTAAAAATCCCCAAATTCACTTCATGTAGAAAACTTGCATCAGATTGCCCTTCCTTAACATTAAGTTTTAGGTATGAAAGGGTGAAAGCTGTCTTCTCAACAACACACGTTTATTTGCTAATGCCAATAAGTAATTAATTGATAGAATGGGACGGGGTCACAGCGGCTCAAGCCTGTAATCCCAGTACTCTGGGAGGCCCAGGCAGGAGCTCAGGAGTTGGAGACCAGCCTGAGCAAGAGTGAGACTCTGCTCTCTACTAAAAATAGGAAATGAGCCAGGTGTCACTGCAGACACCTGTGGTTCTGGCTGCTTGAGAGGTTGAGGCAGGGGGATCACTTGAGCCCAGGAGACTGAAGTTGCTGTGAACTAGGCTGACATAATGGCGCTCTACCCAGGCTGACAGAGTGAGACTGTGTATCAAACAGACAAATAAAAATATTGGTAGAGTATTGGAAGAGTATTGGAAGTGCAGGGAAAATGAAGTCCAAGCCTTCAAGTGGTGGTTGCTTATTATTTAGATGAGAGGGGAAGAGGACTGGCATCCAAATACTTAATGCACCTCTATCATTATGTGAACTTGGCATTTGTAAGGCATTTTTTCATATCTAGATAAATCTGAAGCACCCTCATATGAGATGTCAGAGTGAGATTGATCTCAGGAAATAAAGACAAATCAGCAAAATCTTTCTATTTTAAAAATGTGCTTTTAAATTTGCTGTCAATTTATTTGTTTGGAAAGAGGCTTTTAAAAATCAAAACTGTCAATGTGTGGCCATTGTCTTCAAAGAACAAATAGGGGGGCAGTTGCTATCTAGGTTACCACTTTGAGGTGATTATGACTTGTCTAAATTATGGGATCTTTTCATATATATTTTATATTTTCACTCCAGTCTTTTAATATCCATAGGTGTAGGTGGGAGGAGGCCAAACCCCTAAAGTCCAAACTTTAATTCCTCTAATTATCACTCGCCTCCTTGTCTTCGTTGTGTTTTCCTTTTAGAAAAGCTAGTTTAATCTTTGGATATTTTGTACTCTGATTCTGTACCCATACAAAAATGTTTTGGTTCAGTAAGTGTTGGTATTCTCTTATGGGTTGCCTTCTGTGAGAGTCCAAATACAGATTTGAGTTCAACAGGCTTTTGAACCGGATGTTTCCATGTGCTGAAACTATAAACACGTGTAGCTTTGTCTGCCATTGTATATTGCTCTATTGATTTTTTTTTCTTTGCCCCTCCTGAAAAACTCTGGCCTGTTCTCTGCTGATACAAAGGCTAGTCTGTTCCCCAGAGTCACTACAAGAGGATCTCTAGGGCATGGGTACTATTAGATATTACTATCTCTGAAGTCTCTCCAAAATCTCTTGCAGCAGATCATAAAATTCCAGTAAGAGTTGTGTTTTGTATGAAGTTTCTTTTTTTTCCTCTCCTCTCCTCCCCTCCCCTCTCTTTGTCTCTCTCCTTTATCCCTCTCTCTCTCTCCTCTCTCCTCTTTTCTTCTCTTCTCTCTTTCTTCTTTGAGACAGAGTCTCAGAATGCAGCAGTATTATCGTAGCTCACTTCAACCTCTAATTCCTGGATTCAGGTGATCCTCCTGCCTCAGCTTCCCAGGTAGCTGACAGTACAGGTGCCCCACAATGCCCGCCCAATTTTTATGTTTTTTAGTAGAAATGGGGTCTCACTTTTGCTCAGGCTGGTCTGGAACTCCTGAGCTCAAGTGATACTCTCACCTCAGCCTCCCATAGTGCTAGGATTATAGGTGTGAGCCACCACGCCTGGCCTCATGTGAAGTTTGTCAGAAAGAGTATTTATCGGCTGGGTGTGGTGGTGCACATCGGTAATCCTAGCATTCTGAAAGGCTGAGGTGGATGGATTGCTTGAGCTCAGGGGTTCAAGACCAGCCTGAGTAAGACTGAGACCCCATCTCTACTAAAAATAGAAAAAACTACCCAGGCATTGCATGGCAGGCACCTGTAGTCCCAGCTACTCGGGAGGCTGATGCAAAAGGATAGCTTGAGCCCAAGAGTTTGACATTGCCGTGTGCTATGATGCCATGGCACTCTGCCCTGGGTGACAGAGAGAGATTCTGTCTCGAAGAAAGGAAAAGTGTTTTCTGGATTCAATTGTCAACATTGGTAGATGTGAAAATTAACAGATACCAAAACATCTCCCCTTTAGAATAGGAGAATAAGTACTTTTTAAAAAGTCTTATTAATAAATCCATTTTAAAAGCATTTTTTGAGCATTTGTAATAAAAGTGGAGGCAGTATAGTGTTTCAGGGTTTGTGGGAATCCAGCTTAGATGCAATCAAGTGCTCCCGTTACTGTTACCACTGGCATAGAAGGGCTCAGTCCTGCCCTTTAAGTCACAGACTCAAGTTACTCCTAGTTTTACCAGCAGTCACAATTCATCTTTTTTAAAAAGAAAAGAGAATATATTCCAATGTTTCTCTATATGAAAACAGTAGGAGAAGCTAGCCTGTTAAAGTGGCGGTTTAAATGTTGTTATTTTGACAGAAGTATTAGTAAATATGTCACATTATCTCTTGCTAAATATTTATAGTCTACAATGTATACTCTGATGCATAATATTTTATGAAAGAAATATTCTTTTGCCTCATATCTCTTTTACCATCTTGACATTAATCTGTAATTTATACCCAGAGGTTTGTAGGAAAAACATCTTATTAGGACCCTTTTATTTCAACAAAAATAAAACCCCATGGTAAGAGGAATACGTTCGAATTTCTGGAGTCCTTAGAGATGGAATATTCTGAAATACATGCATCCATTTTTTTGCTGAGGTTTAAATAGCTTCATTTTTGCAAAAAGGCACAAAAGGAAGGTGATTTTAAATTTAAAATCTTAGTTTTTGATATGAAGCAGGGTGCACGGTGTTGCAGTACCAGATCTCAGTACTCATGTCGGGACCATAGCAAGCACCCTCTGCATTCAAATTGGGAAGGGAAATGCTGGTTGAAAGTGGCAGTGTCTTCTGAGTTCAGCTCTGGGACCAAAAGATGCTGTTCAGCAGCTGTGGTTTTCTGAGATGTCATATACCGAATATGCTTCTCCAGCCCACTTAGAAGTATCAGTCTAGACTTCTGAGTTGTGAATTCATGGCTGTAGTTTTGGCTTTTATTAAATGGCTCTCAAAGGTACTTTTCAGGTGGACCCTGATTTCATGCTAGCTGTCAGAGATGATTTTCTCTGAGAATGGATGGGTGTGTAGGAGACACTCTGTATCAGAGAACAGACATCCTCAGTGGTGCCCAGATTACTCAGTGTGAGAAGGAGAAGCCCAGAGATAAGAGGAAGAAAACTGCCTTCCATGTAGCTCAGATAACGGCATAATGATTCTCCAGGATGGGCCTTTTACTGTTTTTGTTTACAAAATGGACTTGAAAATTAATCAGTGAGCAAACTGTCTCCTTTAGGCAAGTCACATTCTGATTTGTCTGTTAAAAATTCTATTTCCTAAGTAGTGTGCTCCACAGCATTTTTACATACAACTACTGGGAACTGCTTATACAAATGTTTGCTGTTATTTGGTTGCAACAAAATCAGTAATGAGTTTCAAAATGGAATAATTTCAGAGCCCTTCATTTACAGTGGTTTAGGAAACACTTAAAATACCAAGTGATCTTAATGCAGTGCAAGCTCTCTAACTGGAAAATGTGTGCCCGGTTATCCTCCTGAAGCAAGACTCTCTCGCCACTTAACCCTCATTGTATTTTAGGCTTGAGTCTTCAACTTTGTTTTGTAGACGTTGGCACATTCATACTGTGTAATCTTTGGCAGATACACACGTGCACACACGTACACCGAGTCTTCTAATGATACACCGGATCATTTACCTTAGCATTGTTCTCAATTTGGACCAGAAGGTGTGAGAATTTCTACCTCAATCTCACTGCGTGTCATCAACTGGAGAAAGTAGTACTTGCTGATGGATGCGTAACCACTAAGTTCTGTCCATAACATTTAACCCTCAAATCTGTAAGCAAGTACGTGGGAAGGTAAAGATTGGACTTTACAGCAGTAGTAGATGGTGTAAGAAAAGCTGACTGGTAAGTTTTTCTTTAAAGTTCAAAACAGTGGGGTGAAAGGGTGGGAGGGAAAAGATTTATTAGGAAGATTATATACTGTATTATTTTAACGTAACCCTCTGGATTTGGATTAAACAGTCATGTATTTCTTTGTCTTAAGATGCATTCACATGTCAAAAACTTAATACACATATGGATATATTCGTATTATTATATATTTTTAAAGAAAAGATCTAATAACTATAATACACCCATTTACAAATGCTGTTACCTGAGAATGGTCACTCTAGGTGGTATATGCCAAATAGTGTATTTGTGGGTTACACCCCTTTCTTGGTGTCTATGCGTTCTTCCCAGGAATTTGAAACACCTGTGTAAATTACCTTTGGCAAACAAAATAGCTAAATCACCACTAGGATTTATATTATACTTTTAGAATATCTAAAACATTGACAGTGTTGACATCTAGTGCTTACACCTCTCTGGTATGGCTTGTAAGCATTTCTGCTCTGTGGGCAGACTCTGTTCTATCTCTGATCCCAGGCGGCAGCTCAGCTCTCAGCACAGATGGGGTCTCTGAGCACCTGCAAACACAGACACATAGAGAGGCTTCTCTGTAGGAGGAGAGTAGCCAGCAGGGGTCAAGGACTGTGGGACACCCCCCCCCCCCCCCCCCCCCGACACCCCAAACACCCCGGCCGTGGTTGGGGGGGGGGGGGGGGGGGGGGGGGGGGGGGGGGGGGTGGGAACGAAAGAATACGGGCGGGGGGGGGGGGGGGGTTTTTTTGGTTTT
>CAUYRH010008861.1:0-121648 GCA_963574655.1 Perodicticus potto
TCATGAATGTTACATTAATCAGGTGGATAAAAATATCTCCGATTGTATGGGAAGCCCGCACACTGTACTCCAAGCTTGAATCATTGTACACAGTTATGACTCAATAAAAAATAATTTAAAAAAAAAAAAAAAAAAAAAAAAGGAAATGACAAAAACTAAGAATGTCGGACTTACAAAAACGGCAAATTTGTTTTTAAGATTTAAAATAACTGTTAGTTACAAGTAGCTTTGTGGCATATTCCAGTAGTGTGGTTTTAGAAAGCACGCTGACTTCTGGTGGCATCAGGCCTGGGGTTTGAACCCCAGTTCGGGCACTCACCTGCGCCCGGGGGCGACTCAGCACCTCTGAGTTTCAAGCTTTACGTTTGCCAGTGAGGATAACCACACAGACTGTGCAGGATAGCTTGGGGATTAAGTTACCCTATGGATGAAATGCCGGAAAAAACAGTTCTAACCTGCCAGGGGTTGGTATTCAAAAAATGGCCATTCCTCCTCTGTTCTGTCTTTCCTAAAAGACATATTGCTGTTTCTGTTAAGCCCCTTTTAGTAACACGTGAACATCATACTTAATACATTGTGAGAAACCATATTTCCCAGTGCATATGATACAGTTTATAATTTCTCATTTAGCTTTTTAACTAAAAACTCACCTTTTGCCGCTTACAGGTATGGGGATTGGTTTCTAAATCTGCTTTTCTGGTGGTAACTGAATCCTTGTTCTCCCAGTGACGAATTTGGCCCCTGTGTGCAAATAGGAACATCCTGGGTGCCATGCTGTGGCCATTGGTGGAGTTATTTCTCCTACCTCTGCTGGCTTCAGAGGATAGAGGCAGTGAGGTCCCGGGCCTTAGTCCCCTTTTTGAATTGCTAATCATCTTGAATTTCTCCCAGGACTCAGGCTCCCAGATCCAGTGAGCCTTGAGTCCTGTGCTGCTCCATTCTGAGAGGCCTTCAGGGGTGTGAGTGAGGCTGAGGCTCTGTCACATCCACTGGTGTGTGATCTCCACGCCATTGTGCTTTTCCATCATCACAGGGCTGCTGTGGTTTCTGTGCCTAAAAATGTAGCTTCAGACAAGCAGCCCACATTCCAGAACTCAAAGAGATGTTATTGGCCTTTCTCAGTTTTCTTTTTGAGAAGGTGACGGACCTGCACACAGTCCAGATACTGTCTTAAGGAAACTATAGGGAAGCGTTGAAGTGGCCTGGTGCTTGTGATGCTGGTGACCGAGCAAACCCGTCCCTGATACAGTGCTACCTTTACGGAAAAAAAAATGAGGGTACCTTCCTGGTCTTGTCTTGGAATCACCTACGGCAAAATTTCAAAGGGATTTGAAATTAAACTAGGTCACTTCCAGGGACTGTATCAGGAGTTAATGAAATGCGTGAGAAATTGCCTCTTTAAACATGCAGTAGTTAGAAGAGGAGCCGAACATACCTGGGATATAACAGGCTACCATCTGAATAACCTGAATCTTGTTTTTAGTGGATTCTTAGTAAATCTTACTTGGATTAAACTTTCTCCTACTCTTGCCTTATTATTTGTCTTATTTTTATTCTTAGTTTGCCTCCCATTTCCAATTAATCTTCAGTTTCTCTCCAGCAGTGTTTTCTAACAGTTATTAAAATTTCGTAGTGATAGTTTACTCAGCACCTCCCTGTACTTTGCTTACGGATTTTGCTAATACCTCATGGCATGTAGAATCGTAGAAACTGGAATTAACTTAAGAGACAGCCATATACAAACTTCTCTTTCCTTAAATGAGAAGCTGAGTACTTAGCGGCAGGCACTCTAAGTTTCATCTGAACGCAGTGTGTGCCTTTTAGTAATGTTCTTGACACAGAGACCATTGATACATATCACATGATGTTATTACCAATACCATTTTAGCGTGAATTTATGTTAGAAAAGGCTCTGAGCACTGGACCAAGGAAAAGAAGTAAAATCCTGAATTCACAAACAATGAAAGGATTAGGACAGTCCTTCTGAATGTAAGGGTCTCAACGTCAAATGCTGCAGTAGTCAGACAGGCTTTAAATATACGTAGACCGACCTGATAGAAGAACCAGTGGGCGGGTATTTAACAAATTGCAATGGGCATAAATACCTGAAATCACTTAAGCTTTGGAAGAGCTCTTGACAGCCAGACAGGCAGCAACCTCATCCTTAGTCTTTACTGTAAAAACTGGAAACTCAAATTATGCCACATTTTTCTAAGGGATAACATTTCGTAAGAGGTTGAAGTGGGAAGAAGTGTACATAGAATTTTTCCTTGAGAGCAAGTTTTATACCTGATGCCTGATTATCTGGTAATTAAAATTATATACCTAGGGATAAAATTTCAGTGTAGTTTAAAAGTTAAATTCTTACTGTCTGTGAAAGAGACACCATGAAGCTGTGATGGGATTTTAAAGATATCCGATTATTAGAGAGTCATGAAAATTAGCATAGACCTTGAAACACATCTTTATTGTCCGAGAGCAGGCAAATGTTCGTGTGCATCAGAATCTGTTGGAGGGCTTTGTACAGCCCAGATTGCCGGGCCTCGCTCCAACATTTCTGATTCACTGGGTCTAGAGTGGGGTCTGAGAATATGCATTTCTAACAAGTTCCCAGGAATTGGCTGCTGCCTTTGTTGGTTTGCGGACAACATATTGAGGGTAACTGCATTAAAGGAAACCTGCCTATTTATTTAATTTAATACAGATATCGCATTTAGCTTGGTACTTTTATTTTCAGTCTAGTTGCTGAGCCTGTCACTTAGAGGCTGTGTCATCTCAACACGTCCCATCCCGTGGTGTTCTGGTAAATGCTAACAATTGGTGTCGGGGTTGGGGAGTACCCTTGATTTGTAGTGTTGCCAATTTCTGTGATATAAATACTCTCCCATAGCCAATACTCTCCCATAGCCGATTTAAAGCTACTGATATAACATCGGCTTGTAAAATTCCAGAAAATTTAACAAGTCATTTCATGGCATCACTGAATCATAAGGAAGTGTCAAAGGTCAGGTTAAAATTTAATCTCAGGTGAGACAGACTCTTACTTGACTCTTCAAGGGTCAGACATGGAGGAGAATGAAAGGTAAACCCTTTATATCGAGGAGGTTGGACCGGGATATGGAGTAGTATAATAGCTGACCACCTCCCAGCACTGGCTGCCTCCCTGCAATGGCCACCTCCCAGCACCAGCCACCTCCTTAACTTGACCTAATTTTCAGAGTCCAGGCATGCACCATGTGTACATATCAGTATGGCAGGCCTAGTTCCCTATGTTGACCACCTCTGTATGTTGACCAGTGTGTTACAGTCCCTTGGGTGGTCAACTTACAGAGGCTCTGCTTCAGAAGTCACCAAGGGCCTCCATTGACTCAAAAACCTTTTAATTTTAAGCTAATTTCCATTTTTAACTGAGATTTTTCACATGGAAAAATATTTTAATTAGTGTTTTTTTATTGAATGAAAAATTAGAAGTTATGGCAACTCTAGCCCAGATTCTTAACTTGACAACCGTGAGCTGCAGGGAGACAGTAGCAGCTGAGGGTGTTGCCCGCCCCCTGCACTGTGCATTTGGATGGAGGGTGCCAGTTCTAGCGGACTCCCATCTCAGACTTCAGCTGCTTACACGTCGGATCTGCTTCATTCACTCACACTCACGACTGCCTCACGCTGGCCTTTGTGCCCTCTGCACCACGTGAGGGTACAGAACCAGGAGAAATGCACCGTCCTTTCAATGTGCGTATTCAGAAGGGGGACAGGAGGTCTGATCACCCTTCAGGAGAGTCAAAACCTCCAGAGTGAAAGGGGATCAGGTGTCCCTTTTTTCCTTCTTCCCTGTTTTTCCTTCTTTTTTCCTTCTTCCCTGTTTTTATTGCCCCTCCTTTTTCCTTTGGGAGGGAAAGAGGAGGAAAGAAGATTTACACTTTCTAGAAACAGAAACCTAAAGAACCCTCTAATTTCTCTTTCTAAGCTATAGACCTGGGGTCGAGGTGAGGATATTCCTGATAAGAGAATCCGTGCTTTTAGGTGGTTTAATTATTGTTTATATGGTACACACACTTTTCTCTTCAGAATCCTATCATTTATTTGTCACTCCAGTGTTTCTTTTCCCTTTTCTCTTCTGTGTCAGCATCTTGTGTCTGCCCTGCCCAGGTTGGCTTTTATATCCTTAGCTTATTTATTTATTTATTTTTAAAGCATGGGAAAACACAGTTTAGAAGAATATCCATCTCATAAAATCACCAGTCTCGACCACTCTGTGGTTATTTTATTGGAAGGAGGGAGATGTTTGAAGAGTCCCAGAGACAAAAGCGTGGTGTTAAATCTAATTATTATCAGATTGACAGCTAAATACTTTTGCAACTTTCATGAGGAAATATCCCTGGGAATTTTCTGGATAACTATCATTCTAAAGTAATGGCAGTGTGCAGAATTTAGGCCACCCAGCTTGTGTGGGGCATAAAACTGTTGAGGGAAGTTCAAATCATGTGTTTTAAGAGTGAAACTTTGGGTGAACTTGTAATTTAACCTTGGGGAAAACAAACACTTGTGGGAAAATATTTATGTTCACAATCAGTAAAGGAATATGCCATTAAGTCACCTCAACTCTGAGAGCTCTAGTTTGCAGATGAAGCTGCTATTTTCAATAGCAAACTGGAAAGAGCAAAGCAGGCGGGTGGGAAGATGTTCTGGGAAGATGTTCGCTCTGGTTGGAAACTGACTTGCTGCTTTCAGAACCTTTCTATTGGCTGTTTGGCTTGGGACATTCAGATGGTGTTCGTTTGCAGGTGAATAATCACTGAGGTTTATGAAGCATTTACTTTGCGCCACATAGCACAACACAGGAGTTTTGCACTATAAGATCCTCACTCCTGAGATGGAGAAATTGACTCTTGGAGAAGTTATTAATAGTTACTTTGTGGTGGTCTTGCAGCCCACGTGTAAAAGGGCCAGTTCTACCTGACTCCACATTTAAGATCACATACTATCTCTCTGTATCCTAGCCTTTAAAGGAGGATTACTTGTAATCTCTAGTTTTTATATATGTATTCTTAAATTTCAAGTCTACCCATGTTAACTCTGTAAAAGTTTTTATTGTAAACTCCTAAACTGGGTGCACGTAGTCTTTTGTATATTGCCTAGTAGATAGTCTGTGCAACCTGGAAATGATATATGTTGATTTATAATACATATTGATATATATTTATGGTCAGTGCATCTTCTATTATGACATATTTCTTTGTTTTTTATACTATACGTATGTGAAATTTTTAGTTTTCAATTTTTTTTTCATTTTATTTTTTTCTACTTGTAGTTGATTCATCCACCACCTAGTCATATAAAGAGATCCTTCATTTTGTTTGGAAGAATTAGAAAACACTGGGTTCTCAGACACCCACCTAAATAGAGCAGGCAGATTCCTATGCTCTGTAAAAAGCACAGCAGCTGGTGAGTGGAGCCTGTCGGCTTTTCCACTGAGAATTCTCCCATGACTTCAGTTTTTTGGAAGTATCTGTTGCTCCCTCAATTAACCCGGAAGTATGTTTTTGTAAAGAATTTATTTTTCCTGGAGGCCAGATGTGTCCTTGCCTTTTCTCTGACATGACTCTGGGCCACCAGTAGAGTGTTGGTAGCTCTGGGAAGAAATTAGCTGCTGCAATGGTCCAAGCATTGATGCTGCCACCATCTATCCAGTGTTACAGGTTTCATTGCTTTAGATATTCTGTTTTTTTTTTTTTTTGAGACAGAGCCTCAAGCTGTCACCCTGGAGAGACTCCTGCCTCCGCCTCCCAAGTAGCTGGGACTACAGGCGCCCACCACAACGCCCGGCCATTTTTTGGTTGCAGCTGTCGTTGTTTGGTGGATCCGGGCTGGATTCGAACCCGCCAGCTCAGGTGTACGTGGCTGAGGCCTTAGCCCGTTGAGCCACAGATGCCAAGCCTGCTTTAGATATTCTCTTTCCCACATGGGCCTTGGGGGAACGGGACTACCACTCTCCCTCCTATTCTTCTACTATAGCTGCATAATTATTTGTAAAACTTCACTTGTAGGTAAAAACTGATTTTGGCAACCATTAATTCCCATGGTGATTCATTTAGAAACCGCAGCATTTCTATTAATGGGAAAGTAAGCTCAAGCATCAAGCAGCATGGCTAATATCTGTGGGTAATTGCATATTGTTGATAACTGTAAACTCTGAGATTGCACTAATAAAAGGTAATAATTCCCAAGACAACCAGGAAGGGAGCTGGGGGCAGCTGATTATTCAGTCCCTGCTCTTTTGCCAGTAGTTTAGTGATGTTTAAATTGGTGGGAATTAATTCAAGTGCTGATAATGGGCTCAGACATTTTTTTTGAGTGGGAACCAAATAGGAGTGATTTGGGATTGATTATTTGGATGGCTGTGTGTTAATAGGCAGCATGGGCTATGATGATGGGGCACGTGTTGTCTCCGGACAATTGCAAAGAGCTCAGAATACGATGGTGAGTATCTCTGAGAAAGTGGCAGCTCAGCAGGGGCCTTGTGTGGTCCAAAAGGAATCTCCTTTTCTTTGGGATCCACATTTTATGTAAGTTGATATTCAAGGGCAAGCATTTGTGGAGAGAGAAAAGAATGAAAATAGTCCAAAGACTTGAGCTTGAGTCTAGACTGCTCTTTAGGGGAACACCCTGGGAACAGATGTGCTTTATCTGTTGAGCCTCGATGTCTCCACATTTGTAAAATGTAGATATTCCTATAAAACTTTCAGGAGCATAACATCAGGGGGGTGTGTGAGAGTGAAATTGCTTTGTAAACTTGAGGGAACCCTCCTCTAAATAGGAACCTGGATATCTTCCCTTTCTTAATTTTCTAACCATACAAATAGACCCAGCGGCTGCACCTTTATAAAACTAATCTTTGTACTTGACATTCTTTCAAAACACCAACCCTGAGGAGTATTGCAGTTTCAGTTTCTCCTTTACGAAAATTATCATTAGAAAGTCAGTTGATGATGTATTCTCTAGAGCCGATGGAGGTACCTTTTATTTTTTTGAAATGAGATCTTGCTTTGTTGCCTAGGCCGATCCTCTTATCTCAGCCTCCAGAGTAGCTGGGACTACAGTGTTACCACTGTGCCAGGCTAGAAGCACCTCTTTTGGTAATCCAGATTTCTCTGGCTGCACACTGGGTCATTACCTTGGACAGCCTGATACCTGAGAAGATCCTGATTTTTGTTTTCAAATGAACTGTGCTAGGCATGGAAAAGGCACTGCCCAGAATGTGTGGCTAGGAGATTGGAGCAGGTGTTAGACATGGCCCAAGCAATCCAGTGAATCAGTGGCTGACTGTTGTCTGTAGTAGATAACACTACGGTTGTTTTTTTCCAGAAGATGAAAGAACCAATAAGCAATGAAGCGGCTTACTCCAGTGATAACGGTATTTGTGGCAGAGCTGGAAATCCAATGAAAATCAACTTACTGGGAGTCTTCAAGCGGATTTTTTTGCCCTAGTGACTTAGTCTAAATGATGGTGATGATGATGACCATATCGACTAATTGGTGTCTTAGGGAACAATCTCAAAGGTTCGTTTTGTCTATTTGAAAATTTAACAGTTTTTATTAAAAACCTGTAACGAAGAGGCAGGTTTGTTATGTGTAAAGGCATTAAAAGGAAAAAGAAAAAAAGTAGCAGAATTGAAAGGGGATAGAGCCTGGAGATTGTTACCTGTTTATCTTCATCAAGAAATAGTGTGCCACAAACTTTCTTCAGTAGATAAAATCAATAACTTGAGAATTTCATCTTGGAAATCTAAGGAAAGAAATGCTGTGGCTTTGCTGTTTTTTTCTCCTAGTCTTCACCTTGAAGTGGTTGTGGACAGGGCAGTGTTATCTATACAGACAACAGTCAGCCACTGATTCACTGGATTGCTTGGGCCATGTGTAACACCTGCTCCAATCTCCTAGCCACACATTCTGGACAGTGCCTTTTCCATGCCTAGCCCAGTGTACATGACTTGTGAGCCAGATGACTGAAATTTTCTCAGCGGGGTCTTTGTCATTCCCAAGAAGCCCGTGGGTTTTGCCCTTGGCCCCTGTGTCTCTTGCTGTACAGGCCGAGACCTCTGTGTTTTCACTCTGGTGATGGTGGCGGGTGGTATCTCTTACCCCTGTATACCTGGCCACCAACCTCTGTCAACTCCAGAAACAGCCCTGAGACAATTCAGGGCCCTCCTTCCCTGCCAGGAGTGTGGTGCTCCTTTTCCGCACGGAGCTTTGTCCCCTACTTTTCACCATCTGCAGAGCCTCCTCCAACCAGAGATTGATGTGCCTGGATGATTTATAGCAGTGATTGTCAGTGACTTTTGAAGCCCATCCAATTTCAGGATTCGGGTTCTCATTTCTTGTCATTTATGGCACATTTGATGAATTCTCACTATCAGCTGACATGTTTCATAATTGTCAAAACTTTGATTGAAGTGGTATTTCTGGGAAAAAAAATTATGGAGGGAAAAAAAAAGTCTGGGGAGGCGGGATGGGGGGGCGAGGAGCAGGCTCCTTCACCACATTGTTTTTCCTCCCTTGCCTGAGGTCCCCAAGCCCCATCATTTTCCCCACTCTGAGGCTTGCTGACCTGGCAAACCCCCTCCTCTCTCTCCTCTTACAGTCCTGTGCCTGCATTTACTGGGGCTTGCATTTTGCTTGTTTGGGCCTTTTCTGGACCATATGGTAAAAGCTTTTGAAACTAGCACTTTGGAGAAAGTGCTGCACTTTTTCAAGGTACATCCAGTGGGGCATGAATAGAATCCGTCAAGGCTTGGTGGGGTTTGTTTTGTTTTTGTTTGCATTCCACTAGCCAACATTCTTTCTTTGTCTAGAATGTTGGCCCTCCAGGTCTCTGGCTGCTTTGGAAACCTAGGAATCAGCTCCCACACTTTGGAGTTCTCCTCCCTGTTAATAGCATAAAAATCAGCCATGAGTGCCAAGTCTGGTTCCTTCATGGGTAGAGTTAAGTTTTTGCTTTCTGCCCACCTCAGCCCCTTGTGTCTTTCTAGTGAGTTTAGAGAGAACTGCTTACAGCAACAACCCCTTTCCTTCCCCACTGTCGCCAGTGCAGTAACGATGGGGTCTCTTGTCTCCTAGCTTGTGGTTTCTTGGTTTCTTTTATATCTTTCTTAAGGTGTTTTTGTGCCTAGATAAGGATTCACTCAGCACTCACACACATACGTGGATGCACAAACACAAACAGGCCCGTGAACGTCAAGTACAGTTGGAGCTCATCATTCTGGACTTTCACTGTGGTGTTTAAAGCACTTTCATATCTAATATCTCCCTCCTGGTGCTAGTTGAGCGATGGCCTCCTTGTCACACCCTGCAAGGATCGTGCCTCCTGCTATCTATTTCCTGCACCTCTCCAGCCTCCTCCAGCACCAATCTTCCTTTTTTTCTCAGTCCTCCACGGCCACTCCCTGCACTTCTGTTACTTCCTCACATGGTCACTTCCCCTGGTTCCATATACTAGTCAGTCACCCTCTATCGCTGCAGTTCCCTCCCCTGTTCACTTACAGCTTGTAGCACAGTTTGTAACGTCTACGTTTGTGTGATTATTTAAATCGCGTGTTTCTCTCTCTAGTAAACTGCAAATTTCATGAAGACAGAAACTTTGCTGCTGTTTTTTTTTTTTTTTAAGCCCATTTATCCCTAGAGTCTGCATTGCCTGGAATATAATAAGGATCTCCTTAGATCATAGTTGAATGAATTTAACAATAACCGCTGGTGAGCAGGATGATTGAGCATGTGATGTTGAAGTTTCCTTTGGGTCGGGAGGAAATGCTACTTTTTGGAAAACAATTGTGTTTCAGCATCCATACACATTTTTTGAATCCGTAGACCCTAGGCATTTTGTTTTTGTCGTTTCTAATACTTCCTAAAACATCAGCTATCCTATAAAGGCTGACCGTAGAGCACCGTCTAGAAAAATCTTGGCAGTTATAAGGAGCATTAGCTTCTAGTGTTTACATTTTCTCCCCTTTCTCGATCTCTTTTATTTCTACTATGGTTTATTTTTTGAAACATAAGCACCCTTTGCTTTTATATTGAAGTTTTTTCCTACATTGTCTTTGGGGGCATCTAGAAGGTAATAAGGGGTGGATTGGAGAGAAAAGGAGGAGGAAAATAAGCCACTGTCACTCTAGACTTAGAGCCTGTTGAAGGCAAGGCCAGAGTCTGACATCTTTCTGTTCTCAGCGTCTGGCACAAGGTGGGAACTTACTATTCAACATGGAGCTGAAATGTGAGAATGAACAAATATGCAGAAAGAAAGGAAGAAATGGCATGGCTAATTCTGGATCTGACATTATCATTAATGAGCAGCTCTGTCTCTGGGCTCACATCTTGCTCCTAACAAGCTGCTGGAGGTGTGTATTACTTGCTGCTGCAGCCACTGTTTCTTTTACATTTACCGTCCCTTTATCCCTTTTTAGTTATTTCATTTTCCTCTTCGGTGCTAATTTTTGCTTCCAAAAAAGAAAGCAAGCATTGAGTTTAGAGCAAGGGCAGAAAGATTAATTTCTAGGTGAGCTCTGCATCTGAACGTGGTCCTCATTCATTTTTGAAGGCTGAGACTTTAGTTTGTGTTGACCTCATTTTCCCAGTAGCCTGGGAGTCAGTTCCATTTTCACTGGTCTACCTCCTGCACCGAAAAAGGTTCAGGGAGTTAAGCCATTACTGTTTTGAAGTTCCTTTTCTGCTGACCGCTTTCTTCTGAGTCAAAGTCAGGGAAGGAGGATTTGTCGCTATTACCCATTGTGTTGAAGGTGGTGACACCAAACTTAAATGCCAATGGTCAGAAACTTCCTTCTTTTTTTTTTTAATTTTTATTTATTTATTTAATTTTTTTTATTATCTTTATCATTAAATCATAGCTGGGTACAATAGTGCAATCAAGGGGTACAATGTGCTGGTTTCATATACAATCTTAACTATTTTCATCAAACTGATTAACATAGCCTTCCTGGCAATTTGTCCGTTATTATATGAAGACATTTGTATTCTGCGTTTAGCAAGGTGAGCCTTAAAGAAAGATGGAGACTTCATCTCTTTCACGTTTACATGGATGGAGATGGAATATATTCTTCTTCGCAGAGTATCTCAAGAATGGAAGAAAAAGTATCCAATGTATTCAGCCCTACTATGAAGCTAATTTATAGCTGTCTTATGAATGGTATAACCCAACTATAACACAAGAATATAGGGAAAGGGGCAAGGGTAGGGAGGAGAGAGGGGAGGTTGGGGCAGAGGGAGGGTAATTGGTGGGGCCCCACCTACAGTGCATCTTAGAAGGGTACAGAAACTTCCTTCTTAATGAAAATTCTTAGTTATTTATAATTAGCCCATTGTTTATATACCGGTAATGTCATTGTATTTGAAATGTTCCCAAACAGCTTAGTCTCTCTTAAGTAAATTATCTGTTTACCTTATTCTCAGAACTCTTCCTTTTTCCTTAAATAATACAAAAGTAAACTTTATCCTAATTCATCTTGAGTAATAAAACTATTTCAGCCATCTATGAGATCATATTTTGAATACTTACATAACAATTGGTTATTTTCCAAGAAATAATGGGACATTGTCTGAGTATTTAGTGTAGTTCCTGACTTAATTTATGGGACCAGACAGAAGCTATAGACTTAAGTCCTCTCACCACCTGTCCTATTTCCTACCTTTCATTCATTTGTCTTTTGACTTTTGGTAAAGTTATCACATATCAACATATGCCCTGGGTTCCTAGCCTTATGCTGTAAATGTTGGAGAGTTCACAATATTTGATCCTCATTGCCTTCTCAAGGTATTACCTCCATAAAGGATAGGACATGTTTTCTTTTTGTCATGAAAAGTAATTGGTTGTTTCTCTTAATTGGTCCAGTTGTATCACCAAAGTAATAAATTTTGAAATTATTGAAGTAATGAGCAACAATTATGGACATTCTTGGCTTAACCTGGGGAGCCCATAGATAACACTATGGGGAATTAAAACTGTATTCTTTTTTATGTAGCCCCTCCTGGTGCGCTAGTCTTTCTTCTTTCAACTTCAGAGATAACCAAATAGGTTATTGCTCAAAGATAACGTAATTTGTACTTCATATTAAAGCTGTGACTGAAGTTTCACCTGGAATTTTATGAGTGCAAAGGCATACTGAAATTCTTGGTTTCCAGCCAACTTTCTATTTTATTTCAGGTGGGAAATCCTTATGTATGACCTGGCTCTCCAGCTCTCTCTCCACTTTCACTAAAATATGTTATTAAGACAACTGAAATGATAAAAAGGATGCTGCAGATTTGGCTAATGTAAAGAGCAAAAAGGTTAGGACTTGAGAGTTGAAAAATGAAGGGAGACGGGTGGGATAGAGTCAGGTGAAATTTGGGTGTGCTCACCACATCCCAGAATGCTGTGACAAAAGGGCACATCTTTAAACTACAAGGAGGTAGTTTTTCAAATAAAGAGAAATAGAATGTCTTTGCCCAGAGGATAACAAGCAAATAGAGCTCATTTTCCCAAGCACCTGTGCGGTCTGTATGCCAGGGCATTGCGTTCAAGACACATTTAAGCAGAGCTCAAGGATGACTTCCCAAGGGGACGATACAGTCCCTGACCTTTGGTGTACTGTCACACAGGGAACAATGCTGTCGTGCAGAATATGTTTTGATGCCACTGTCAGACGTAAAGTCTAGTGGGAGCCGGACTTCTAGTCTGACCCAGGGTGACAATTTTTATGTTTTTAAAATTGGCCATCTTCCAGAAGCGCCCCTTTTTATGGTGCTTATATCTCAGGACCTGGACTTCTGCAGAGAAGTTTTATTTGAGTCATAAATTTTTAATGTCAAAACCTTCCTGACAATTATTAGCTGAATGTTTAACCCAAAAGAGAGATTAAAGACATCTATCTTAACACCTAGCTAGCAAATGAGTTAACTCAGAGAGGGTTTTCAAGTTGGAGGTGGTTTTATAAGACTTCAGGGAGAGACACCTGGGAAGACCTAATATGTTAGTGGTCTGAAGAAAACCTTTGAAACATATTATCAACTGCCTGCCAAATGGAAAATACATTCGCAGAAGCAACCCAAAGTGTGTAGTTAGGCAGTCCCTGCCAATTAAAACTTCCCTCTTTTTACATTTTTTTTAAATAAGGGTTCGTATTTGCACAATAAATGATTTATTGAGAAATTTTAATGTGTAAGCCTTCCACTGACTCTAACTGAAATTAGAAAGCTTTGAAATGAACTCATAAATACTATTCTAACCTACAGTATATACTGGAAGCTGTAAAACGTACAGCAGTTTATCATTGCAAAGTTAAGCTGCATTAAAGAACGTGGATTGGGTTTAACTCCATCTTTCCCACAGGGCTCGGTGATCATTTTGTGTGGTGCTGACCAGTTTGCAAAGTACTTCTGCTTTGTGTTATTGTATTTGATCTGTGCAATTGCCTCACGAAGTCAGAAGGAGAGTGGGTGTTACCACTCTGGTTTTAGAGCCAAAGAAGCAATGGTCGAGGGAGGCCGAGTGACCTGTTGGAAGGTCACTGATAAAGCAAATTGAAGGCTGAAGAGCACACAGACTGTGACTCACAAACCCAGGCCTCTCGGCCATCAGCCGTGCTAACCCATAATGTAATACTGTTCGATCAGGCACAGTCCTGAAATAACCTCAGCGTGCTTAACGCTGAAGGGCACATTCTGTGTTTTAATCAAAGAAAACTATGACAGCAAGAATTAGCTGTACTAGTCCTTTTGTCTAATGGGGTGTACCTGAGTATTGAAAAAGCTCTATATTTGTATCTTTGATCATATAATGCACTAAGCATCCCTTTATAGAGGATTATCATAGCATCTATAATGTGTTTTAGATAACAATTAAAATAGTTCTGAGTTGACTCGATGCTTTACAAACCACCTCTCCGTTGGACACAAAAATCAGTAACTAGGACTAGGTAGAAATGGAGTGAGTGCAAAAGCTAAAAGCAAATGTATGGAGAGAAAAGACCATGGAAGTTCCTTCTAGTTCTACCAAGAGGGAAAATTTGTAACTAGACCCCTAATGATGTTAGAGTGAACTATTTCCATTTTATGTGGCTGTAGGAACTAAGACCAGATGGGTTGATTGCATCTACTGATAACTTCCAAGCAAAGTTTTATTAAAATCTTCTCCAATTAAGCATTTTTATAAGGATTACTAATAAAGCCCCAAACTCAGATTTTAGCTTCTCTTCTCTATAAAAGTAAAGCAAATTTTTCTTCTGAATCTATTGGAAGAGAACTAAAATAATGAATGCCAATAAAGGTGGAAGAAAAGTGAAGACTTCTCTACAAACAATAGAAAAATTAGCTGGGCATGGCCGTGCACACCTGTATTCCCATCCACTTGGAGGCTGCAGCAGGAGGCCAGGAATTTGAGGTTGCAGTGAGCTGTGGTGATGCCACTGTACTCTAGCATGGACAACAAAGCCAGAGTCTGTCTTACAAAAAATAAAAGCTGTCTGGACCTCAGTTCGACAGACAGCCGAGGCATCATGGTGAAAGTGAAGGTTGGAATAAAAGGTTTTGGTCGTATTGGGTGCCTCGTCACCAGGGCTGCTTTTAACTCTGGCAAAGTGGATATTGACACCATCAATGACCCCTTCACTGGCCGCAACTACATGGTCTACATGCTCCAGTATGATTCCACCCATGGCACAGTCAAGGCTGAGCACAGGAAGCTTGTCATCAATGGGATTGCCATAACCATCTTCTAGGAGCGAGATCCCACCAAAATCAAATGGGAGGAGGCAGGTGCTGACTACATTGTGGAGTCCACTGGCTTCTTCACCACCAGAAGGCTGGGGCTCATCTCCGGGGGGATGCCAACAGGGTCATCTTCTCTTCCCCTTCTGCTGATACCCTATGTTTTTGATAGGTTTCATACCATAAGAAGTACTAAAGCAGCCTCACCATTGGCAGCAATCCTCCTGTACCACCATTGGCCAAGGTCATCCACGACAACTTCGGCATCATGGAGGGACTTGTGCTTACAGTCCATGCTGTCACTGCCACCTGGAAGACTGTGGATGGCCCCTCTGGGAAGTTGTGGCATGGTGGCAGCAGGGCTCTGCAGAACATCATCCGTTCCTTGATTGGTACAGCCAAGGCAATGGGCAAGGTCATCCCTGAGCTGAATGGGAAGCTCACTGGCATGGCCTTCCATGTCCCCACTGCCAACGTGTTGGTCATGGACCTGACCTGCTATCTGGAGAAGGCTGCCAAATGCGATGATATCAAGAAGGTGGTGAAGCAGGCATTGGAGGGACCCCCTCAAGAGCATGTGGGCTACACCGAACACCAGGTTGTCTCCTCCAGCTTCAACAGTGACATCCACTCTTCCACCTCTGATGCTAGGGCTGGCACTGCCCTCAGTGACCACTTTCTCAAACTCATTGCCTGGTATGACAGTGAATTTGGCTATAGCAACAGCGTGGTGGACCTTATGGCCCACATGGCCTCTAAGGAGTAAGAACCCCCAGACCACCAGCCCCAGCCAGAGCACGAGAGGAAGAGGCCCTCAGCTGCTAGGGTGCCCCTGCCCACTCAGTCCCCCACCTCACTGAGACTCTCCCCTCAGCAGTTCCTTACCAGACCCCCTGAAGAATGGGAGGGGTCTAGGGAGCCCCACTTTGTCATGTAACATCGATAAAGTTCCCTGTACTCAGCCAACAAAAAAAAACAAAAGAAAAAATATGCTGACAATATTTAATACATATTAAGTGTGTTAACAGTATGTGGTGGCACACAAAACTTTATTCTGTTCAGATTATCATGTTAGAATTGTTGGGGATGATGTAAAAAGAAAGATGTTAAAGACCCTGAGACGATGGAAGGATTTCTTTTCCAGATCCAGATGATATATGAAGGATAGTCACAGGAAATGACTCTTTCCTGCAGTTGAACCTGAAACCACCATTATCTTGGGGTTCTGCTAGCAGTTTACTGCTGGTTACTCATATGAGTAATTATTCCTGTTCTGACTGGCGTATGTAATGCATTCTCTCTCTCTTTCCATACATAGGCTTTTTGAGTAGCAGTTCGGAGGACTACTTAGAGATGTATGTGCTTTGTCTAGAAGTTTGAAATCTATTTCTCTTATTCCCACTTTCGTTTTTGTACTGCCACCCTTTGCTACTTCTTAAGTGAAAGGGGAAAGGAATCAATGAAAGTTAAGGAAATTAAAGGTTTCAGAAATGAAAACCTGAATTTTGAAAGCATTCACATTATACCAAGTTATTTTGTGTGGCTGTTTCTTTAAGTCTTCTTCTTTTTTTTTTTTTCCCCTCCCTCTGCCTTTGGAGCTACCAAAAGCACATTGATCACTTTTTACAGCTTTGCCGTGATAGGTGCAAGTAGTTGCTTTTTTATTGAACCATAGATTGCAGCATTATAAAACACACTCATTCAGAGGAGTAATGAAGGCCATTTTTAATTGCACTTGGGAAGCAGGGTCCTATTATTAAATTATACCTGTGTCTGTATTGGAAGGGAAAGAGAGAAAACCAGATTGTGTTCTCCTTGGGATTTGAGGTTTCCCAGAGCTGAAGTGAATTCAGGCCTGCGTGACAAAATTTGGAACTTTAGCCTTTGGGACTGTGAGTCAGAATTTCCCCAGTCCTGTGATTAACCTCATACACCCACAACTATTGCAAATCAAACATCCAAGGAGTTAGTAATAACTAAGGTTTATTCACGGGTAGGTGACTCTCTCTCTGTGTACACATACAAATAGGACCGAGTGGTGCGCAAAGCTTTTTAGTTAAAAAATGTGTCTGTACATTATACAGTACACTATATTAGTTTCCCAGGGCTGCCGTGACCAAGTCCATAAACTCAGCAGCTCACATAACACAAAGCTCATAGTTCTGGGGACTAGAAGTCCAAGATCAAGGTGATGGCATAGTTGCTCCTTCCATAGGCTGTTAGAGAAAACCTATTGTTTTCCCCTGTCTTCTGTTGGTTTTCTGACAGTCTTAGGTGTTTCTTGGGTTGTGGAAACATTACTCTGATCTACCTTCATCTTCACATGTTTTTCTCCATGTGTATTTGTGTATCCAAATTTCCTCTTTCATGTAAGAACAACAGTCATATTGGCTTGGGGACCCAACCTCTTCTGGTCTGTTTGTACCCTAACTGAACTAGTTTCATCTGCAAGGACCCTGAGTCCAAATAAGATCACATTTGAAAGGACTTAGGGTTGTGTCTTCAACATATGTATTTTGGGGGTGGGGACACAATTCTACTAATGACAGATACCTATAGATTTATCTTTATTGGTATACGTTGTGGTATACATCACACTGTTCTGCTGTAGGTTGCTGAGAATTTTTCAGAAGTGTGAAAATTAATTACAAGGGAAAAAAATGCTTGTGCAGTGAATAGCACTAATTTCCTTCTTGACATTTCAGGGGAGCATTCTGGAAAGTGAAATTGCTGTGAGCCAATGCATGGAAAATTCTGTGTGAGAGCTCATCCTTTTTGTTGCATTTTTCCAAAGATTCTTTTGGCAGTGCTGGGCTCAGTCCAGATGCCTTCCACGTCAGGTGGTTTAAGCATGTGTGTGCAGGATCCTGTGCAGGGTTGTGGGAAGCCAATTACGCTTGGAAACAGTTGCTTAGCTCGCAATTAGGTTCCTTGCAGTCTCGAATTATGTTGCTTTAAATTAAGATTGTGCAGATTTGAGTTGCTTTGATAATTTTTGAAGGCCATATAACTAAAAATGTAATCTTCCAATTAGGAGATTTTCGATCTGATACCTGTTTTATTCATTAGACCACGGGCCCATTTTAAAAAATATTTATCATCTTGCTTTCTAAACCAATGGCAAGAGTGTTTGTGTGCCAGCCAGGTGAGGGGAGAGGCAGTGTCAGAGTCATCAGTCTGTCTGGCTTTGACTTTCACTGCCTTGAGGATCCAATTCTGGCTTTGTTTGTTACTGTTTACTTTCACAACTCAGGTGAAAACATGCATCAAATCACTCTTCTGTTTCATATAAATCTGAGGTTTTGCAAAAGACAAAACCTCTCAAAAGTGAGATCTGTTGTTTAAATATGAAGTAGTGTTCTATTATTAACCCAGGCCAGCTGAGACAAGCTTTTTAATTAGCCTACAAAAGACAGAAGAATGAGGTAGGTTTTACTTAGTAATGTCTTAGAAGTTTGAAATTCATCCTACAGTGATCAGATTCAAATTCAAGCAGACAGATGGACAGTAGTATTTGCAATTCAAGGGATAGCTTACATTTCAGTTTCATTTATAAATGAAAGATGTCCAGTCCATCTGAGGACACAAGGTGCCAAATGTTACTTATTCCTTCTCTCAGTTGACATACACTGGAAATTTTATAAATTGTACTGTGCATATAGAGAAGTTCTGAAGCCACAAGGATTTGGCGTGATGATTTTTCACAAAGGGAACAGCACCCATGAATGTCACCAGAATCCCGGAAGGCTGTTGTGTCTCTTTCAGTCACCAGCTCAGAATTTTGTGATTGCATGGAAAACTTGGCTTGTTTGCTGCCGACAGTAAATATTGATGATTTTGAGAACACACATGTGTTGTTAGTTGCATGTTAGATTTTCCTGGGAGCACTTTCATGCTTCTCATTCACTCTGCTGGAGGTAGGTTAGTGCCTAGAGTGGGGCCTTATGGCTGGCATGACACACAGCAGAAGACTGGCCTTTATCACAGCAGGAAGAGAATCCTCCGGGGACTGCCTGCCTCCTCCCCTTCCCCCTGGACGGAATTCCACCTAGTTCCTTGAAACCAGGCCTTGCTTCTGGGGCTTACTCACGTCAGGATCCCATCCTCTGTGGCTCACTCCTCCTGGACAATATCCTAGAGCCCCTCTAACAAGTCTCACCAACTGGATAGCTTTAAACAACAGAAATTTGTTCTCTCACAGATCCGAAGTCTAAAAGTTCAGAATTGAAGGTGTTGGCAGGGCTGGGTGCCCTCGGAAGCGTCTGGATTTCCATTCGTTTCTTTCCTTTTTAAAAAAATTTATTTCAAATGAATATGAGGGTGCAAATTTTTAGATGACATTGTTCTCACTTCCAGGGTAAAGTTGCAGTTGTAAGCGAGCCCCTCCCCAGGGGGCGTGTTACACACCCTCACGATGTGCGGGGTAGGTGAGGCTTGCCCTCCCCACTTCTGCCAATCGCCCTTTCTAGTCCCTTGCAGCTTTTAGTAGGGCACTCCCACGCACTTCTCTGTTTGTGAGGCAAAACTAATCTGTGCCCCCACTGTCACACCGCTTCTTCCCTCCGTGTCCGTGTGTCTCCTTGTCTTTATTTTTATTTTTTTTGGCCGGGGCTGGATTTGAACCCGTCACTTCTGGTATATGGGACCGGCGCCCTACTCCTTTGAGCCACAGGCACCACCCGCTCCTTGTCTTTAGGTGGCATTCTCGGTCACACTGGATTAAGAGCCACTGTATTTCAGGGCAAACTTCCAGCTGCAACAACTCTTTTGCTGAATGAGGCTGCATGCTGAGTTCCTGGGGGTTAGGGCTTCACGGAGCTTTTGGACGGCACAGTCAACCATAACATCTGCATTTCCCCTTCGTGGTGTACATGTCATCCTTTCTGGGAACTCTTCCGTGATGTTCCTTTCCCCCACATCTGGTTTTGATGTCCCTCTTGACACCGGAACTCCCAGCATGGTCATCCTTCCCAGCATCTCTTAGAATTGTTGCTTTGTTTTTATTCCCTGTGGAGCTCTGAGCCATTTGCTATCAGGCATAGTTTAGAGTATTTTAGAAAGTTTGCTTTTAAATTATCGGAGCCTTATGTTATGGGAGTGTGGAAACATTTGGGTATTTTGACGTCACTTGCCATATTGGTAACAGGCACTGTGATCTTATCACTCGGGGAGGCTGAGGCAGGAGGATGGCTTAACCTCAAGGAGTTCAAAACCAGCCTGACTAAGAGCGAGACCATGTCTATTTAAAAAAATAAATAGTAAAAAAGAAATATGGATACCTGGGTCATCATTATCATATTCCTACTGGTAAAAGAAAAATCTTGGGTTAAACATACTCCAGCTCTCCAGTTTCTGTGATCATGGACAAACACGGTCGCTAAATCCTTGCCTTGAGAGCACAGGAATTGTTGAGCAGATGTGGCGTCAGCGCTTGGAAGGACTGTAAGGAGCTTACTGATCCAGCAGTTTAAAGACTGTTTACTGGCTGTGGCAACATTCCTTTTGGTTGCCTGTCTTAATTCATTTTAGATTAATCTGTCTTGTAGTTCGAAGGAAAATGAATTGAGTCAGTAACTTCAAGAGTTATGTAAAATCTGTACAGTGCTAAATAATTGAATGGGGTTTTATGTACGGCCTTGAAATTGGAATGTCAATTTGACACAAATGCTCCAAAACAGAGTGTTAGATGAGTTGATCTGTTCCTCGTATAAAGGCTTTGAAACTTCCATTCCCGTGTCACTCTGGGATGCACCGTTCCTCTCCCTCGCAGAATAGTAACGGCAACCCTGGGGAAGGCGAGCCTGCCAGTGTAACTCTTTGGGCAGGGTTGAGGTTTTAGGGTGATGGGGAAAACTACCAAATCCCATTCCAGCAGCTGTAGCTAAGAAAACAAAAATGAAAACAGAAAAGGACCGAGGAGCTTTTTAAGAAGGATGCTTTTTCTGAGCTCTACCCCATACACTCTGATTTAGTAGGAAGGCAGTTGAGCTCAGGGAGGTGTTTGGGAACCACAGGTGGTTCTAATGCTGATACCCTTAGACCACATTCTAGAGAAATAATTGGCTTAGAAGATGCAAGAATGTGAGGAGGAGAGCTTATGAAGTCTTGAGAGGAAATTCAAGTCTACTTCCCATAGAATCCATTTATCACAACCAAGTGAACAAAAAGTGACGTTTTTGAGGGGAGAAAGGGGGTATTTTTCCAACTGGAAGAAGACAAATTCTTGACCTTTCCCCAGGGATCTGTGGGAGGAAGGCTGAAGTGTCCTTGTTCTTATCAGAAAATATATTTGAATATATTACCAATACCTTTAACCTCATTTCATTGGTGGGAAATATTTGGGGCTAAACGAAGCACATAGAGCTAACATTGGTTGAGCACTTAATCAGTGAAGCAGCAGCAACATTAATAATTATTATCGCAGTCATCATCTTTGTTTCCTTTCATATAGAGCAGCCCCGTGAGGTGTTATTATTGCCCTTAACATGTACAGTGAGATTCAGGTGTTCAAGTAACTTTCTGGGGTTACATGTTCAGTTTGTGGTCAAACCAGGTTTCAAACTATTTAACTTGGAAAAAAAAATCTATGTTTTTTCTTTCTTTTTCTTACATCAGGTAGATTTAAGATCTTTATCTGACTACAGTTGCCAGATAAAATACGGGATCTCCAGTTCAATTTCATTTTAGATAAACAATGGATAAATAAATAAGTATATTCCATGAAATATTTGAATAGACACTAAAACATTGGTGGACCTTATGTATGCTAAAACATTCATTGTTTATCTGGCATTCAAGATTAAAATACAGACATCGTGTATTTTCGTTTGCTAAATCTAGAAACCCTATGTAAGTGGAGCTGGTTTTCGGATTGTAGGGTCACACCCTTCTGACTTCTGACTCCAAGTCCATCTGTCCCTTGTAAGAGCCACACTGTGCTCTGTCTTCCTCTGGGGGCCCCGCTGTGCTCTGGGGGGTGGAGTGAACGGCTTATCTCCTCCCCCTCTGTCCTTAGGTAGCCACAAGCCATGACATTGAGTAAGAATAGGGTTTGTCTCAAATCAGGGAACACACAGAAGCAGCTTACCCTTCTTCCCTACAACATGGATGTTTTCATTGCTGGGATTTTAGAGACAAGAGGCAGAGCCAGTGAGTTACCTTCCTAGCAATAGAAAGACTCGCAGCACCACTCCGCTGCAACAAATTTAGGGGAAGGCTTTTATTTTGGGAATGATGAGACTCAGAGCAACCAGGATGAGTCAGAAAACAGAACCGCAGAACCCTCTGGAGTAAACTTTTTTTTTGGTGAGTAAAATAATAGTTCTTTTTGCCCATTATATGAGAGGCAATTTATGCACATCATCCTTGCAGACTGCCGTGCGAGGAGGTTATTATCACCCCCGTTGTAAAGATGGGCAAGCTGAGAGAGAAGTGCTGCTCATGCTCGCAGCCCAGCATGTGACTGCAGAGCCGGAATTCCAGCCAGAGCCCTGTTCTGACTGCCCTGGGCCACCACCAGGGCTTCTGTCTGGGCACAGTCCCGCCTCTTGTAGGCTGCCTTGTCAGGGGGCCTGGAGGAAATCTGCTCTGTGGCTTCAGAAAGTAGATAGCGCTGAGGATTGTGCAAGCTCCGTCCCGGCGCCAGTGCAGAATCAGAACACACCGGCATAGGTGGTTAATTACTCTGGCCAGTCTGAGGCAGAGGAGCTGCCCGGGGAAAGGGCCACTCCAGAATTTGGATACCTGTGGCAAACTAGGAAGCCCCAGAAGCTTCTGTAGAAATAAGGCCCCGGCCTAGGGGAAGAAACCCTGTTGTTTGTCTTCTCCCCCATGCAACAGAGGCTTTCAGCAAGCCTTTCTCAAGCCTTCTTGAGCATTGTCGATGGCAAGGTCGCTTTGCACTTAACACTGGCATCTGCCCTGGGCGTCAGTGAAGGTTCCCAACTTTTGGCAAGAGGCTTATGTTTGTGAGTTTCTCTTTATTAGTAAATGATGAGGAAGCCCTTTAAAGAAGGGACACCTGTCCATGGTGGTAGTCCTTGTTCTCCAAGCCTGTCCCTGGGGGTCCTGTCACTGCTGGAGGGAGCGCCTTCCTTCCCACCAGGAGCGGCTCCTCGGAGTTCTCCTGGCCTCTCTGTGGGATTCTGACTGCAACAAATGTCCTTCCTTCCAGAACCATTTATGAAAACAGACTGTTGCCATTTCTAAGTGACTAAAGGTGTTCTTTGAAATAGCGACATCAAAGATGTGGTTCGGAATTTGTCTCCCTGTGAATATTAACTCCCTATTCTGGACGTGTGTCAGAGGGGAGCCCGATCACAGGGAATCCAAATGAAAGCCCGAGATCCGGGAAGGGAGGGGGAGGTTGCGGGAGGTGACAGGTGCAGGGAATTTTGAAGTCAGACGCACCAGAAATGACCTTCCAGGTATGTGACTCTGTGCAAGTTGTCTTGGCTTCCCTGAACATTAATTTTCCTAATCTGAAATAGCGTTAGTCATGCTGATCTCAGAGAATCCTGAGAGTTCAGTGAATTATTAGATATAAAATGCCAGGCACAGTGACCGTGACCCAGTAGCTACTCAATACTTTCTTTCCCTTCTTCATATGCTAATATGGTAGTAGGAAATAGATTGTGATTATTACAGATCTGATTTTTGGACATATTTATTTTTTTCTTTTCTTTTTTTGAGACAGAGTCTTTGTTGCCCTGGGTAGAGTGCTGTGGCATCATAGCTCACAGCAACCTCAAACTCCTAGGCTCAGCCTCCCAAGTAGCTGGGAGTTGCGCTGCCCCACCCCAGGCCTAGCTAGTCTTTTCTGTTTTTAGTAGAGATGTGGTCTCGCTTTTGCTCAGGCTAGTCTTGAACTCCTGATCTCAAGCAATCCACCTGCCTCAGCCTCCCGGAGTGTTAGGATTACAGGTGAGAGGCCCAGTGCTCAGCCAGATTTTTTGACACATTTAAAAATTAAAAGATAGCTGTGGTATAATTGCAGCTACTCATTCACTAATCTTCATATTAAAAATAAGTAGTTAGTGCCTACTAGAGTCTATCTCAACCTACTGGGGAATAGCGTTTTATTGAGATAGGCAGGATCCCTGCTTCTCTGCAGCTTCCCTTCTAGAAGATGGTTAATAGACACATCAGCTGAGGGAACATGCTTTCTTTGTTGAGACAGAATTTTCCTTGTCGCATTGGCTGGAGTGTAGTGGTATCATCATAGTTCATTGTAATCTCAAACTCCTGGGTTTAGGCAATCCTCCCGCCTCAGTCTCCCGAGTAGCTGGGACTACAGGCGTCTGTCGCAATGTCCAGCTAATCTTTCTATTTTTAGTAAAGATGGGGCCTCGCTTTTGCTTAGCCTCGTCTTGAACTCTTGAACTCAAGCATTGGCCTCTCAGAGTGCTAAGATTACAGGTGTACGCCAGCCGCCCTGCTGGGAGCGTACCTTTAATGTCAGATATCGTCATCATGAGAAGAGTTTGGCAGGGAACAGGAATATGAGAGGACTTGGCTGTAGTAGCCAGAGAGGGCTCTCTGAGAAGGGGTCATATGCACACAGGAGTGATCAGATATGTGTGCATACTTGCCATAGCTGACCAGCTGAGTCTTCCAACATAGCAAACCAGTATTCTTACGTGCATCTTGACGGTGCTCCTTTTTGTCCTGCTCTGGTTGTCCTCTCCATGTCATCTCACTGAACAGAGTTGAATTACCCCCCAGAAAGCTCTCCTTCATCTTGCTCTCCGGTGGGGTTTTGTTGTCAACATTGGCACCCAGAAGCAGCTTCTAGCAAAAGGAGAAGCTGAAGCCTGAGATGGGGTAGAGTGAGAAGGAGTGAGCTGTGAGCTGAGAGAGGCCTTAAACATTTCATGAGATTCCAGAGCAGCTGCGATAACAGTCTTGTGGCCACGCTATTACTGGTGAGAATTGATGCCTCCAGCCCACGGTGATGGAAGCCTCCCAGTAAAGTGAGTGCCGTGTAAACACGCTCCCGAGGACCTGAATGCTAATGTCAGGAGGAACTGCTCTAAGCTTCTCCTTTTAAGGAGGCGAGATGGATTTTGGGTGGTCACTGTAGCATGTTCAAGTGAAATTTATATTGGCTTTCAGCTGCCGTTAGAATTTTTTCCAGTTGGTGGTCAGAGTGCTCTTTTTTTTGCTTCCTCTAATGAGATCGGGGGAGAGGAGAAGTGGGGGGGATGTCGGCCAAAATATTTGAAAATATACATGTATCCTGCCAATTTAATTCCTAACACCCATCTTCTGATAGGCAAATGAAGTTACTGGTGGACAAAGATTGTTCTCACTTTTCATCTGAGCTCATGGATTTAGTTTCAGTAGTTCTTAAATCCACCTGTAACTCTGGGCACCTTCCTAGCATTTGATTTCTTCAATAGCATCCTGTACCCCTTGATTTACACTAAACATGCGTTTGTTCCAGGTACATGCAGACCCACAGTTGATAATTGCAAATATTGCCTTTCCTTATGGGGCCTGGAAATGTTGGCTGGTATGAGGTCACTCTCTTGCCTTGACACACTCTTCCTCCATGTCCTTTTCTCACTGTTCACTCCGTGGACCACAAATCTGCTATGGCCTAATTTTCCAGTCCTGAAAATGGGGACATCTGATGTGGCATAGTTTTTGTTGTTCCTTCCAGGACTGAAGTGGGAAATACAGTTTGGCTGCCAAGAATTAGGCATTTCGTGGACATGTTGATTTAGAATAACAGAGTGTTACAAGCTGGGAGGTGTGGTGACCTCCAGAGCAGCTCGGGAAGCTCTTGCACCAGAAAACTTGCAAACTTCTGAGGTCACTGTTGTGCTGTGGCTTCTGGAGCACTTCAACCTCTGTCCCTGGTAAGCCAGTGGCCACCTCCTTTCACAAGTTGCTTTCCCCAGTCTTCTGTGATCTCAGCATTCCTACTGGCTTACTCATTTCCTTTTATGTCTCCGGGCAGTTCTGATACTTGGAATTTATCCTGCGGATATATTTACATATGTAAGAGATGACTTTAATAACAGATGATGTCTTTAATAACAATCACAAGTAACATTTTTTGAGCATTTCCCTGTTTTCAACAAGCATATTTTCAATGCATTTTATTCTTAAAGGAACTCCAGGAGGTGAGACTTGGCAGTGTCTTCATTTTTATTTTTTATTTATTTATTTTTTTGGAGACAGAGCCTCAAGCTGTCTCCCTGGATAGAGTGTTGTGGCATCACAGCTCACAGCAACCTCCAATTCTTGGGCTTAAGCGAGTCTCCTACCTCTGCCTCCCAAGTAGCTGGGACCACAGGCGCCCGCCACAACGGCCGGCCATTTATTGGTTGCAGCCGTCATTGTTGTTTGGTGGGCCCGGGCTGGATTCAAACCTGCCAGCTCCAGTGTACGTCGCTGGCACCTTAGCCCGTTGAGCCACAGTGTCTTCATTTTTAGCTAAAGCAACTGAAGCTGGAAGAAGGTAAATAAAACTTAACTTGTGGATGCATTATTTAAAATAATTAGAGCCTTGTTTTTAATAAAGAAGATTGGAAACGACCTGGTCAATGTGTGCCTAATTTAATACATAATGCTTTATTATCAATACCATGGGATACTATGCAGCCACAGGAAAAATGGTATTGAATACCTTCATGTGTTAATAGGGAAAGATCTCTATGATCTATTAAGTGACAGCAAGGAAGTCTGCATATGTGTACAGTGTATAATATGCTACAGTTGTGCGAGGGGTTGGAGGAAAGACGATTTTGTTTTATGATTCCAGAACATTACCCAGGAGACTAATGACGGTGATTATCTATAGTGGGTGTGTTTGGGGGGGGGGTGTCTGTGTACAATTCTGACAGAGGAGAGACGCAGGTGGAAGGGAGATTTTTTTTCCTACTATGCTTTGATGCTTCTTTTGAACCATGTGAATTACTAGCTATTTATAACCACTAAAATAAATTTAAAATAATAATAATAATAATAATCTCTGTAGCACTGTTATGGGCAAAACAAATAAACTTGCTCCTTTTTTGGTTTAAACAACAATAAAAATGACAACCAGCACAAATTTTTATTGACCCAGGCACTCTTCATATATGATTTGATTCTGCCAGCCCTTTCATGATAAATACTAAGATTGTTTCACAAGTGGGAAACTGAGACTCCGGACAAATAGTTGATGGCGGAAAACCCTAGTTTTGAGACAGCCGAGGACTGGCTAATTCTAAAGCCCACAGCCGTTTTCTCATCTTGTCTCTCTGGCTTTTTGCGTTTGTTAGGAAAGGAATTTGGGTAAATGAAGTTCAGCTAATCTGATTGAATTGTAAAAGTACATTTTCATCAGGTTAATTTGAGGGCTCAGTAGTGAGTTAGTTATGCTTTAAAATGTAGTTCTTAAACCAAGAGACTCTGTCTCACTCTCTTGACACTGGACTTTTCTAAAATGAATGCCTCTCCGTAATTATTTTATTCTTTATTCCTTTGAAACCTTATTTTTAAAACAAACCTGGAGAATCTTCCAACTAGCTTTTCTACTCTGGATTATTTTGGTAAGATTTAGAATCCTGGGAAAAACGGTGTCCTAAACTGGGGTGTGTATGGGTTTGCAAGAGTTTGTGAAGCTCCATCAAACTGTTGATAAACTTTTGTGTGTATCAGTTGGCATAGGGGTATTTTCCTTGGATGGGACCTTGCAATTTTCACCAGGTTTTCAAAGATATTCAGCCTCTCCTGTGCTGGTTCAGGCCTGTTGTAATTGTTCTTCATTATCTTCAGAAGGTTGCAAAGGTTTTATGTAACCTGTCTGTAGACATGGCCTTCTATGGCCATCTAATACTCTGTAGAAAACTGAATTAATTGCCAGCTCTAATAATTGGGAGACATCACATAAAAATCCAGGTTCGGTTCAAAGGTAGAAAGTTGGAAGGCTGTTCAGCCCTAGGCTTGCACACATGGCAGCAGCTTCCTGGAGCTAGGTGGGGCCAGCTGCTTTCATGAGGATCGTGTGCTCTGGTTTGTCTCAGACCCCTCTGCACCTGAGTTACATCCATCGTAGTCTAAATGACATTGGCTTGGCTGGAGGAAAAGTGGGTTCTAGTCTCTTTTCTTTCCCAGCAACTCAAAATGATAGTATCATTTTTCACAGATGAAGAACAGATTTAAGCCGATGTCAGCTAATCTCTGAGTCTGAAATTTGAACAGATCCTCTGACTTTATTCTCATATTCTTTCCACTGAATCAAGGTTGTCTCCCAATATTATTATTATTATTATTTTACACTGAAGGCCTTAATCGAGGTCAGTAAAGCATTCTATTCATTTTACAGATGAGCAAGCCCAAACTGAGTTCAGCTCTGAGAGGGGAAGATGATTGACCAAAAGGGCAGAATTTGGCATGTGGTCCCAGGATTTTGACTCCAAACACTATCCCTGTTTTGCTGTACTGAGAAACTTACAGAGACGTTCTTTGCAACTGAGATGTTAATGATTCTAACACATTTGATTCCAAGTGGAAGCAGGAAAGGTGGAGGGACCCCCCATTGTTGATGTTGTCCCAGAACTGTGGGAGAGTTCCTGGGGCCAGTCAGGCACAAACCCGGGTAGACCCACTGCTTGCAAAGCACTGACTGGTCTGGGAGCATGGGTTACAAAGTGGGTGAGATGGTAAGAGGAATTACAGATTGTTTTCTAGGACCCTATCAACCTTGATGGGAAAGCGAACTAAGTATAACTAAAAAGAGTCAACACCTTTATAAAGACCACACCTCCATAAGTTCATGTTAATGTTATTTTAACTGTGTTCTTACCTGTAGAGTAGAGGTGATGCTTTGTATTCCTGGACATAGCTGTTTGATGTAGACCATGTTGTACAGAAGAAAATACAGAGAGGGCCCGTTGGCCCAAAAGTCAATTTGTATAATGATGAAGATCCTGGATGTGGAGCCAGCCTGCCAGGATTAAATCTTGGCTCTATCACTTACCAGTTTGTATGACCTTAGATTGTCAATACTTAACTGCTTGTTGTCTCTATTTTCTCTTCTGTAAAATGAGAGAATAAAAAATGTATATCCCATAGAGTTTTTGTGAAGGTCAGTGAATTACATGTGAAAAATACTTAGGACAGAGCAAGGCACATACTAAATAGTGTTTGGGGGTTAGCTGCTGCTGCTTCTACTGTGTTTTTGTTTCATTTTGTTTTGTTTGAAACCGAGTCTCATTCTTACTCTGGATAGAATGTGGTGGCATCATCGTGGCTCACAGCAGCCTCAAACTCTTGGGCTTAAGCAATCTTCTAGCCAGAGCCATTCAAGTAGCTGGGACTACAGCCGCCCACCATGATATGTGGCTAGTTTTCTCTATTTTTTAGTAGAGATGGGGGTCCCCTTCTTGCTGGAGCTCAAGCTTTCCACCTACCTTGACCTCCCAGAGTGTTAGGCTTACAGGAGTGAGCCACCTTGCGAGGGCCTTGTTTGTTTTAATCATTGTTAAGATGCCTATTCCTGACCTGTTTTGCTGTGGCTCATAAAGTTTGGCACCTAGAGTTAGGGAACTGGTAGGAACCCAATCATAGAAGCAGTAACTGGGTATCCTTTGTGGGTCTCTTTTCTGAGCTCTGATGTAAAAAGGTCTAGCTGCCAACAAGTCCGGGATACCTTTCAGTCGTGAGAAGCATTATTGAGCACTTGATGGTCTAGAAGGCTGGGCCAGTCACTGGCATATAAACCTCTACTATCAAAAGTCAGGTAGTGACTTTGGAACTTGCGTCCTCCCCACCACTCCCCAGCTGTGTCATCTCATGCAATCCACTTTGGTCTCTGGGCTTCTTCTCCCTCACCTCCAGATAAAATTGGATAATATAGTCGGTGTGGGGAACAAGTAGACAGTATTTGGTAAATTCCCCCCAGAGTGCAGTGGCCAAGTAGATGCTTAGTAAATGGTGGCAGCTCTCAGTATTATTATGAATGAAAAATTCTGCCTTGAGATCCTGCAAATCAAAATACATCACCCTGACTCCTTAGTAAATACTGTCACCTAAAATCATCAGTCTGTCGGAAGATCAGTAGTGCAGATATGTGTTACTTAGAGAATGTGAGTTAAGTAATGGTATCCAGGTAGAGGGTGACTTGCTTGAGATTAAATCAGAAGGAATTTCCTGGGATTGTGATGTAAGGGAAGTTCAAGATGCTCATTAGAATACAGAGGAAGCAGATCATCATAAACCAGGACCAGGGATAAATGATTCAAGTGGTGGCAGAGGTGACAGAAATACTGACGGGGGACTGAGCTTAGGTGGGCATTTGCACCATGGTCTCTGCTCAATTTCTTCCCTATAGTGACTGAGAGATTTGGAGCATCAGTTCTTCCGCCCCAGCCAAAAAGTTACCATTTTTTTCTATATTCTGCCTACCTTTCTTTTCTTGCTTGCATTTGCCCATCCTCCCCTGCCCTCCCCTTTGCTTCCCTTTCCTTCTCTTCCTTTTTTTTTTTTTGAGACAACTTTTTCTTTGTAGCCCTCTGTAGAGTGCTGTAGCATCATAGCTCACAGCAACCTCAAACAACTGGGCTCAAGCCATCCTCTTGCCTCAGCTTCCTGAGAAACTGGGACTACTGGCACCGGCCACAATGCCCAGCTATGTTTAGAGATGGGGTCTCGCTCTGGCTCAGGCTGGTCTCAAACTCCTGAGTTCAGGCAGTCTACCTGCCTCAGTCTCCCAGAGTGCTAGGATTGTTACAGGAATGAGCCACGGCGCCTAGCAGCCCATTTTTCAATAAATATTTAGACCACGATTTTTTAAGGAGCGAAACGTGCCAGGTTCTGGAGATGCAACAGTAAAACACGAATGTGTGCACACAGGATTTGCACACTTGCACAGACACACATGATCACACACAGGCACATGCACTCACGTAAGTGTGGACACACAAGGGCACCTGAAACCCTCCCTTTGCAGAATTCACTACCAGTTGAGGAAGGAAGAAAACTTAAGAAAATAAGTAAAATAGGTCGTTTTTTCTCCTTAGGATTGCTGTAGGTTTCTCCATATTTTTTCTGGCCTCTATGGTTTGGGAGGTTGTGCGTTCAACTATTTCAACGATTGGAAGGACTTGTAACCTAACTGCTTAAATGTCACAAGACCTCTCTGAATTATTTCTTAAGGGGCCCTCGTTAATTGAGTACTGTGAGGTTTCAGGGAACAGGGTTTGATCCACAATTTCATTAAACATTTTGTAAACATGTTAGAATGTGGTAGTAATAGATACCATGATTGGTATCAATAGATTGCCTGTTTTTTGTGATAAAAACAAATACGTAGATGAGTATAAAAAACATGAAAATACACCTTGTTTGAAGTAAATAAATATGAAAACGAAGTATATTATTTAGCTGTGCTGGAGGTCCATTTCAAATGAGGTCTTTCTGCGAGATTGACAAAGAATAAATGCTTAGTAACTGGTGGGTTGACATGTTTTGTGTTGACCACTATATGAATGGAAACCAATGTGGACTAAGCATATATTTTGACTAGAACATGTAAGTATATGACGGTGGGGCAAATAAACTGTGTTGGCAGTAAAATAAAAACTTCTGTGAATCTTTTTTTAAAGTATGAGACACAATTGGCAAAATCTCTGAGCTTTCTGTATACATCCAACTGGCTTTTAAGGAAATGGGTGTTTACTTTTGTTCTTTTCTTCTTTCATTTTTGATTCTTGCCTTGAGGAATTCAGATTCTCATAAATATGAGAAACGTTTCTCCTGGTTTCTGGGAATTGGAAAAATCTCCTTTCTGAGTGGCTGCTTGGAACTTTTAGAAATAACAGGAAACATACAAACAAATTTTTAATATAAATCTCTTCACTGTAAAGATGATCGCTAATGCACCCAAAATGTCTCCATATTTGAATGGAATTTATGCTGAGGAAAAGTGATTTTGAAAATGCTTTCTTTGGAAATATTTCCATTGTTAGATTTTGTTGCTAAAAAACAATGTATGTTTCCCATAAAAGCTTTCCAGTCTCCTTACTTTAAAGCAGCATTAAACAAGGACTATTTTATAATACTTTGTCTGAAAACCTTCCAACAAGAGTCTCAGTAGTTTTAACAATTCATGTTAAAAATATAAAAAATCCAGTTTCTTCTGATAAATTGATAGGAACATTTGAGAGCTGTTAAGAAAGCTGCAGTACATTGACAAATTTCAAGAAGACCTTTTCTTATGAAATTGGTGGATGGAAAAGGTAAAAAATATTTTAGAATATTATATTTCAGTTTTATTCTTTTATGTTTGTGCATTTCATAATATTCATTTTATATTAGCAGAGTAGAACATGTATATCACTCCCAAATAAACTGATTCATAGAGGATAATAGGTCAGTTTTTTAAAAAATGATTGGGGCGGGTGTACAGCAGAGAATTTTAAAAATCACTGAATGAGATGCTATCCCACTGGTGCCGAAGGGTTAATAATACTCAGCTGTCTGTGTTACTCACCCAGCAGGGACCTCTAAGGAACTGTCTGATTGTATGTGTTATTGTAGCTATTTTAGGAATGAAATGCATTTTTATTATCAAATGAAGAAAACATACGGAATCTAGTGAATGACGTCTCCCTCCTTAATCTGCCTTTTCCGATCCTTTATTCCAGGACACGGTGGACTCCCACTTTTAATTGTGTAGACTGGAGGATTGTGCTCGATTATGGGTCAGGTCACTTTCTTTGTGCATACAGAACCTCTGTCTCTTTCCTTTCCTCCTTCCTGGTCCCTCCTCCCCCCTCTTTCTCCCTTATGAAGATAATCACCTAAACTCCAACAGTCAAGATGTGATGATTTGCCAAGGGCTCTGTTTCTAGGGAAAACAACCAAGGGATCACAAGAAGACATTGGAACAATGGCACTTGGCCCCTACTTAGCTTCACTCAGATTGGCTGTTTCCCAAGGAAGTATAAGGTCAGTGATGCATGTAGGGCGAGGGCCGCTGTGGGGTCAGGGTGTATTTATTGCTTGCTGGTGTGTGTTATGGACCAATAAGTTGTAGTGCCTGGCTACGCTGGTAAAGACCTTGCCTCTTGGGCGGGAAGATGAGAGATCACCCCAGACAACTTCATTTTACAGGGACAGGTGTTTAAAATGGCACCAAGGCATGCAGCTGAGCACACCACGTGTCTGTCAGAATTTTAGCTTATTTGGGGTGGGGCAGAAGGCTTTGAGACGCATCCCCCATGGAAAGCATTTGAACTCAAGGCAGACAGGATTGCTTGTTTTGAAACCTCTGTGGAGTACACTTGTGTTTTCGGCAAGACTTTGTCTCGGTGACATATACTGGCTCGGTGTCCCTAAGGCTGACCTCTCTCCCTCCCTTCCTTCCTTCTTTTATACACATAAATCTACTTCTAGTTTTCTTCCCTTTGGAAATATAACTTAGTTTTGGATGAGGGCGAGACAGGGGAAATTTTGATACCATTTGATGACATGCAAGCACCCTTCGCAGGCATTTGAATGAATAAGGAATCCCAAAGGAACATTACTTAGGGAAAAAAAAAACTAGACATAGGTATATATGAAGGATGTAAGTACATATGTTTAAAGCAACGTGTAGTGAAAAGTCTCCTTTGGCTTTATGTGGTGTTCTGAAACTCAGCTCTGGGGTTTATAGTCTGGCTGTCAACAATAAAATGTTTCTCTGAAGTTTTTAAAGAGTATTTCTTCTCCTTTTTCTTCCTAGGTATCAAAAAGAATTTTTCTTGCGGGGGGGGAGGGGGGATGAACTATTGAATGGAGAATTAAGGAAAGAGTGGCAGGAGGAAGAGAAATACAGGAATCAGACTAAAAGGCCTCCCGATTGGAGATTAGCCCTCCCTGTGTCCTGTGAGATATTCCTTTTACTTTGGTTCCTTGAATTGGAATAGCATTGAGGATCACATTTGTGTAAGCACCACAACATTAGAAATTGATGTGTTTTTTTGACCTCGTGTCTTACAGTGGAAGTTTCGGAGTGTACTAGAGGATGTGTTTTGTGGGGGACATTGACCAGAATAGCACTAGAAATTCAAAAGAGTCCCTAAAACGCAAGCGTATATATGTTTTGGATTCTATTGCTTACTCATATTTAATGCATCTATAAAGGTGATAAATAGAGTGTGTCTGAGTTAAGAAGGGACAGAGTGGGGGTAGCCTTCACGGCGGTTGGTACTTTCTGAAGTTCTAGACTATATGTGACTAAAGCGTAGAAGTTAAATTGTTTGTGCAACGAATCATGTAAAGTTAATCAGAATCATTCCCCTTTACAATCTGAATCTATAGCTGATGTTTTTGTTAGTTAGACATTATTGGATTACATTGTCATGGGCTTAGGCACTAAGAGTGGTTTTGCGCAGAATCTGGTTTTCAGCCCTAAAGTAAGGCATTCTATTATTTCTGAAACATTTCTATGAAACAGTAAAACAGCTAACTTTACAGATGATGGTATTGCTAGTTTTCTGTGTGCCAGCCTCTAGTTCAGAATGTATGGGGGAAAAAAAAAAGAGAAGAGAGAGTAAATTAACGTGCATCACCCGCCTTCTCTGGCCCTGGCATTACGCTGTTCCGTGTGCTTTTTGTGACTTTTGGTCTTTCCTTCCTTGGAATCCTGGCGTGTTAGTGGCACTACCTTCCTTTTACACGTGAAGGAAGGCTACTGACTTGGGCAAGGCCATTCAGGGAGTCATGGAGCTGAGCTTGGACTACAGCACTGACTGTGATCTTTCTGCTTCACTTTCACTAAAATGGGCTCATTGGTACTCATTTGGTTTTATGAGTTAACCTTTTGTGATAACTGCCCGGAAACCTTCACCTGTATTCAGCTGTTTATTTGTGTGATGAGCACAGAGCACCTTCATAGTTATGGTTTCTTGACCTCAAGATGGGTATGAATCCAACAACAGAGACGAAGTCCCTCCTTATCAGTGTGGAATTTACCCTCGTGCATGAATGGCAGTGGGTGTTCCCTCTCAAAGACCCTTTGTAAAAGCGTAAAACTAGCAACCACAGAGGCTACTGCAGGGAAGAGCTGCCAGGGGGGAGGATTCTCTGGAGACAAGGGGTCTTGAGGACTCCTTCAGGAGCCCTGGTGAGTGACAGCTTTGTATTAAGCTGCAGGGGCTCAGGGCAAGGGATGGGAGAAGCAGAGGGAGTGAAGAGCACTCATTCTGGCCAGTGATGCTTATTAGCTTGTTACCAATAGCTTATTCTGTCTTGTGAGGAGGAGCTAAAGGAGGCCAAACTAAGTGATAACGGAGGGTGCCTAGTACCAAGGAGCGGGTCTTAGGACAGCAGTATACGTGTCATGTCGGCCATCTGAAAGAGCTCGTCCTCAGCAGCGTGCAGGGTGGCCTGGGAGCAGCTCAGCAGGAAACTGAGGTGGAAGGCCAAAGTCTTTGCAACCCAGGAAGGCGTGTTGTTGGGAGGCCGCCTTCTGTGGAGCTCCTTGGTTGGGGTATGGGGGGAAGAGAACCATTGGTACTGCCTTCTTGAATTTTTAAATTTGGTGTCTTATTTTAAATTTACAGAGGGCACAGCTCTACTGTGGGAAAGAACCAGGCAAGTGTAGCATTGTGGCCCAAACGTGGCTTCCTGTACACTTCCCATTGTGAGTCCTGTGTGATTGATTACACAGGCCTGGAGGAGGTGAAGGAAGCAGCATCAGGCAGGGAGGGTTATATTCCCAGATGGGCCACTGAAGCCTTTTGGGTAAAAGTGAGGACATTGGCTTAGCCTTGGGTCACCTCTCAAAGGTCCCACCTAACCCTAAAGTAGTACCATCTGTTTCCTTTGTCTCAAGAAAAAGAGTGAGCAATCTGGACAGTTAATTATTCTAGTAATCATCTACTAGGTCTAAATGTTATTATGAAATAACATTCTTATCTAAATGATAAGAATTCATAAAATTCTTACTATGAAACTGAATCCTCAGTGCAATAGTATTAAGGGAGGAGGGCTTAGGAGGTGATCAAGTCACTGGGGCTCTGCCCTCACTAATTGGATTAGTGTCCTTATGAAAGACGCCTGAGGGAGCTTGCTCACCTTTTCCACCACCTGAGGACACAGCAGGAAGTTGTCATCAGAGAATAAGCCCGACTTGTGAGCAATAAATTTTTGTTGTTTACAAATTACCTAGTTTGTGTTATTTTGTAACAGGAACCTGGATGGGCGAAGATACCATGTAAGCAAACTATTTTTACCTTTTTAAGTACTTGACACATAAGAGGAAACAGGTTTATAATTTTGTGGCTTCACGTGCACTAGCATATTAGTGGAACAGAAATTGAATTTACTAATTTAGGAAAAAAATAATGAGAATGGGCTAATCTTAGCTAATGCTTTCAGGCAAAGGCCAGAGTAGGCTGTTTGCTATTCTTGGCCTCTACTGAATGATGGAAAATGTGTGTGTCAGTTTAGCCTAAACTTTTATTTTTCTTGATTTCTTCCACAAAGCAATTTCTATGTGCTTTTAAACATATTAACTGCTTGTCTTGATATATTACACACACACCCCCCCAAAAAAAACAAATGTTGACAAACTACCAGCCACATCTTACTTCTTTTGAAAGGAGGTTGTTGACCTCAGTTTATATTAATGATTTTGGCTTTATTATATCTATGTACTTACTAGGAACAATTATAAAACCTCCCTGGAGGTGGGAATAGAAATCTAAGTATATATCTTCCAACATATCCCATTTGGATATGGCACATCTCCTGGGCGTGGGACATTACTGCCATAGGGATATATTACCTAACAAACACAAACATTGTAACCTAATTGTACCCTCACATTAATCTGAAATTAAAAAGAAAACCATTCTGTCATATTGAAAGTTAGAACTTATTTTCCAGTGTGCTATGATGATTTATAAAAAATTATGATATGACCACCATAACACACAGGGAAGGGCTGTTCAATGCCTAAATTCCAATATCTCCACTTGAAAATTGTAGACAAGCGGAAAAGGACTCTCCCGCTTTCCTAGCTAGTGAGCTTCCTTGCAGCTGAGGATTTTGAGAGGGGTGCTGTTTTCCTTCCAATGGCATTCCCTGTGTAACAACCGCTAATGGCCTGGAGGCATGACGTGGAAAACGAGTCCAGGGCATTTGGGCCTTTCTCACTCAGAGTGTGCAAGTACAGGATAAGATCATAGATGAGTCTTCCAGAATAAAAGTGGTGCTCTCCTGCCCTAGACCCAGAAAAGGTACTGGTGGAGATTTTAGCTTCTTCTGTAAAATGTTAACGTTTGACCCAGAATGGAGGGTCAGTGACAGAGATTGAGTGTTCAATTGCATTACAATGAGACATTTGAACAATTACTGTTTGCCCTTTGGCTGTCACTTTTCTCTTCCCCTTTCTAAGCTGCTTTAAGAAATATAAGAATTACATAGTTTTGTGAAGGGTCTCGGAAATTCTAATATGAAAGATTGTTTTTCCAGTTACTGTGGCTGCATCACAAATTACTCCAAAATTTACTGGCATAAACAGCCATTTGTTATATTGACAGATTCTGGGGGTTAAGCTTTAAGACAGGACCGAGCACAGATGACTTGTCTTTGCTCCACGATAAATGGGACCTCTGCTAAAGAGCTCAAAGGCTGGGGCGGAATCATCTGAAACAGCACTGTTTAATAGAACTTGCAGCAATGATGAAAATATTCTGTATCTGCACTGGCCGCTAGCCATCAGTGGCTACTGAGCAGTTGAAATATGACCGGCGCGATTATGAGATTGAAGTTTCGTGTGATTAATTTACATGGAAACGCCACTAGTGACCCCCTATTGGACAACACAAACCCGAAGGCTTGTTTGCCCATGTCTTACCGCTATCTGGTGCTGGCTGATTGAGAATCGAAAGTTGGGGCATCCCTCTCCATTGGAAACCTCTGCCTGACCTCTTCCTGTGACCTCTTCTTGTGACCTCTTCCTTGGCTCTTCCTCATCATACGGTGGCTGGGTTCCTAGGACAAGCATCATAATAGGAGCCAAGGGAGGCAGTCTTGGAATTGGTAGTCTTTCTTCCCCCATATTGTATTTATCCTGTCTTGGTTCAGAGGGAGGGGCGAAAGACTCCATTTCTGGATGAGAAGTGGTCAGGTTTTCTGGGAGAGAATTAGAAGTGAAATTATTGCATTAGAACTTAAAATCACATCTGGAAATAATCCGCCACAGTTGTTCCAGGTAATAGTCCATGCATTCCTTTATTCATTCAGTAGACACTGAAGTGCCCACTCTGTACCTGGCATCTAATGACTTAGGGGATGGCAGTTGTAAGTAATGAAGCTTAGGATACAGTGGAGAGGGTGGTTGGGAAGGCATGCAGAGGCATCTCCAAGGCAGTGTAACGGATGCCATGATAGTACAGGAAAGCAGAGAAAGGACAGTAGTTAGCTTAGACACACAGGCGTCTCTTTGAAAAAGCAGCCTGAAAACTGGGTTTCAAATTCAGGCTAGTCCGACAAAGGAGTTTGCCAGAGAGAGACAAGTCATTTAGGCAAAAAGGTGAGCATATACAAAAGCAGAAAGGAGAAAAGTTACGCTTTTCCTGGGGACGCTGCAACTGTACATTGCTTGTTCAGAAAAGAAGACAGCATGCCTACCCTACCGACCACATCCTTCACTTTGAGTTCGAGCCCCCACCCATGCCATGCATATTGAAAACCAGCTGTATTCCCAGCAGGTTGCCAATCCAGAAAAATCCATAGCCCAAGGGGATATCATTGATGAATTACAGACAAGTTGCCTGTCAGCAGGAATCCTGGATTGGATTAGCGAATCTTCATACCATGCTGGCTTTTCTAAAGAAGATCTGGCTTCCAGAGAGGAACAAAGATGCCTGAACACATGGTCGGCATTGAAAACAAATATTGATTGGCCCCTGCTGGGGAGTTGAGCTAGAGTGGGTTAGAATCTGATGTCAAAAAGTGCTGGGGTGTGGAAAACCATTAACTGTGCTGATTGACCAGAATAAAAGCTCCATCTATTTTTAAGATCTCAAGAATGAGGGTGAAATCTTTAAGCAGGTAGGAGGGCAGAATTAATGGTGAGAGACGCAAAGGCGCTCTGTCCTAGCTGGCCATGGTTAGTTACTCTGGCCAGTGGGCATGGACCATCCAGCCCTATCTCCTGTTCTACAAAGCATTTTTCTGGACCTGTGACTATTTCTTAATGTTATGCAAAATTCACTTAATGGAAAACAAACGTCCAAACAGCTGATGTTCAGATTTAAGATTCTGACCGTCTGCTGCGTGTTCCTATTATGCTAGTAGAAAAATGCTCTGGCTGTATCTGATTGCATCTGACTGTCAACTGAGTTTAGAAATATTTCTGTCACTGCCAGATGTACCAGATACTGTAAAAGGAGCATTTTCTCCAGCAAATTGGACTTGCTAGCTCTGTGGATTGAGAAGGACTGAAACAGTTTTTTGCTCCTGGGCTGAGGCTGGCTTTGGTTGGGTCATTTCTTTTAAATACAGGACTTTAGAGGTCTGATGTAGGGAACTTACAGTGAAGATTTTCAAAATGCCTTTACTTTTAAACCTATCATTTGTTTGTCCTTCCAGAGCAGCACTACCCAAGGTAACCTTTGGGGATGGTACCATGTTCTAAATGTGCTTGGTGCCTGTTAGCCACCCGTGGGTATTGAGTCCTTGTGAGTATTTGAAATGTAGCTGGTATGAAGGAGGAGCTCAGCTTCTAACAATTAAATTTAAATAGCCACATGTGGCCAGTGGCTACCCCAATTGGACAGCACAGTTCTACAATCTGCTTGTAAGCGATGGTATTTGCTGTGCTGAGGGTAAGAACTGTGTTAGCTAACTCTTAACTTAGGAGTCATTTCTTTTGTCTGGCGACAATCTATGGAAAGAAGCAATGATTGGGGTGCATTAACTTAGACACATAAGCAAAGGCTGGCAGTGAGGATTGAGAAAAGCCTGCTGGGCTAGCCATGTAAGCTGTCATTTTTGCCTCCTTATTCATTTTCCTAAAGTCTTCTCTGTAAGAAAACCAGGACACTGCTAATAGGTTCCATAAGTAAAGGTGTTTGGCAAGGGCTGTTTAAGCGCAATTATGCAGGTTTCCTTTCTGAAGCGTTTCTCAGCCTTAAACATACTTACTGATGGGTTGTGAGTCCCCAGAGGAGGCTGTGGTATCTATGCCAAATAAGTTTGATCTGAACAGAAGGCTCTTTCCTTTTCTGGTGTTATGCGATGGAGCATGCTTTGGGAAATAATGACACTTTCTGCCATAGTAGATGATAAACAAAGTGTATAAGTAGGCAATTAATGAATCTCTCCTTTGGACTTCTGCATTTATATTTTGACCTGCATCATTCCTTCTCTGTCTGCATTTTTAGTTAACTCTTGAGGTATATAAATATCCAGGCTGGCCTGGCTGCATCGCGCATCCTGTAAGACCAATATAGTTTATTGTTTGTGCAGCTGTAGGCCCCTTTGGTTCTGGGCTGTACCAGACAGTACTAGAAGTGTGGATGTAGCTGCTGCTTCTGTGTCGTAGGAAAGGGTAAGACTTTGTACCTGGCACGCCTACTGTGCTGTTGCTTTTGACTTCTGTCCAGTTTCGTTCTTGTAGTTGGAGAAGTGCTCGTGTTTCCTCCTTCTGTAATTACCTTTCTCGCTTTTTTGGTTGATTCTCAGATAGACGTGAGTATGAATGCCTGCTTACTTATTTCTCCATTTTTAAAAATATTTTTATCAGTCAGCAGGAGACAAACAGAGCAGAGCTCCATGTTCCTTTAATCAAGTTACTAAAGAAAGGGAAAAGAAAGAAATGCAAAAATGGAGAAATACTCCCTCCACTTACTCTCTCTCTTTTGAAATATTGTACAGGTTATCTGCAGAAAATATCTATTTCCCGAAGAATAAATGTAACTCAGTTTCTAAAGCAGTGACATCCATTCCCCTCTGGTTAGAAGGAAGAGTTTTTTTGCCACACGATAGAAATGAAATCAACAAGATGCTGTCTGTAAAGGTGAAATATTGAGCTTTATGAGATGACAGTCAAGTAGCAAAATGTGGTGCTTTTCTGCTTGACAATGTCACCATTGTGGGATAAGAACGGATTCTGGGAAAGGGCTTACATAGGGGGCCACAGCTGTCTGTTCCCAGGCCCCTGCAGCTCCTCCAGCCTCACTGTCAGGGCAGCCCTACCTGGGACTGTGCCATCTGCACTTCCTTCCCTTAGTGCTTATCTGGGTTTTGCTGATTATCTTGTCAGAAGACAAAAGGGTCTGCAAAGTAGGTGCCTGTGAAGAGTGTCAACTGTGACTCTGCAGGGAGCTGGAAGCTTCTAAGGCCTGGGTAGAAAATGCAGGGTTAAAGTATGAGGCCTGGAAGCCTCTTTGTTAAGAAGATTCATGGGTCTCTGAGGAGTGGAGTAATCAGGGCTAGGGGAAGATTTTGGGGCCAAGCTTTTGTATCCTATATCCATCTGCTTAAACTTTTCTTTTTCTTTTTTAGCTAGTCAAAAGAAGAGGTCCCATTGAGGCTTATTTGAACAAATATTTGCTCTCCCTAATCATATACCCAGAGCAGCTCTCCTGAATGTTTAATGCAAACCTTAATATTTACAATAGCGTAAGGAAGAGTTTATAATGTGTATGGGAGGCTTCTGAAGTTGGGGCAATAATTCTTGTTTGCACTTACAGAAGACTTTTCTTCCTAAGAGACCTGAGCCTCTGTTCTATCTTAGCCTCTGTTCACATTGAGATGAAATGAAATGGTTTATAGGTGAGACTCTTGTCTTTGCCAAAAGTTTTCTGCCAGTCACAAGCCTTTCTTTCTGACCAGGAACAGCACACAAGCTAAACTTACCCTTGCCTCCTGGTACAAATACAGTAAGGGGTCTGTGCTGGGCTGCTGACTCTGCTGCTGGTGGGCTTCTGGCTCCGTGCTCTGTTGCCTCAGCCTCCCCAGTAGCTGGGACTATAGGCATCTGCCACAAGGCCCATCCCATCCCTGTGATTTAGTGAGCTGAGTCTTAGTGAGGTGACCCTTAGAGAACCTTTCTGGACATGGAAGATGTGGTCTCTATGGACTGAGTTGGAAACTGTTCTTCATCCCACGTCTGGACCTTGGAACAGTTGTTAAACCTCCTTGTGCCGTGGTTTTCTCTTCTGAGAAGTAGGCATAATCAATACCATTCACATATGCTCAGTTTGAAGATGAGAAGTGATGCCAGCCCAGCACCTGGCTGGATCGAAGCTCATGTCGGGGCAGGGGTGGCATCTGTCATCCCCTGTAGAGCCTTTAGATGCTTGAGGGCTGCCTGTATTTTGCAGGCTGGGCAGAAAGGGCCTCCCTAGTGATTTTCAGAGTTTTTCCTCCATGTATATTGTCCAGCACAACACAAACTGGCCAGCTCCTCAGGGTCCTGTCTCTCCACAAAATAAGGGATGATAAAGGTCAGATTCTGCGTAAGTGCAGGAAGGTGGTGCAACAGGCGAATGGGCCCCAAACTGCCAGGGATCAGGCTGTGTAGAGGGGAGATTGGGGGCACCCTGACAGAAGCACCGGTCTCCTGCACAGGATCTGCAGATTTAGATCCAAGACTCGGGGCCTCAGCATTGTGTCCCCAGTCCCTGGGATAGGTGCAAGTGGCTCCTGAGCTGCTGTCAGGGGAAGCATGTATTTAGGTGAAGATGTATAAATACCCACTTTCTAGGATGCTGGAGTGTGTCAAGATGTCTGTTCAGCTTAAGGGGTGAAGAAAGGTTTATATCCTCAATTTTTGTCTGTCTGTTTTTATGGTAAATGTAGTTCAATAGATGCCATGTCCAGCTATTGGGAGGTCTTGGTCCTCTGAAATTTGTTTAAAGTGAAGTCAAGTGTTTTCTTTTTATTTTGAAACAGAGTCTCACCTCTGTCACCCTCAGTAGAATGCTGTGGAATCACAGCTCACAGCAACCTTAAACTCTTGGGCTCAAGTGATCTCTTGCCTCAGCCTCCCGAGTAGCTGGGACTACAGGCCTCCGCCACAGGGCCCAGCTGTTTTTAGAGACTGGGTCTCGCTCAGCTCAGGCTGGTCTCGAACTCGTGAGCTCAAGCAATGCACTGGCCTTGGGCTCCTAGAGTGCTGGAATTACAGGTGTGAGCCACTGTGCTCTGCTAAAGTTAGTTTTTTCTTAGTTTTTCTTACAGACCCTACCTAAAACAGAATTTCCCCCTTTTTCCTGATTGTTCCTGCCTTTGAGGGCAGTAAAAGATAACTCTCTTTACTGAAAGAAAGGGAGACCCAGTCGGGGTTCCAAGGAATCAGTTGCTTTTTTCCATTTTTCATGTGAGCAAGTGTGCTTGATTTGTAGCATAGTTTGTGTCCCGTGAACAGTATAGGTGGGAAAATGAAGGCATCTTTGGCAGGTCGTGGCACCTGTTCTAGGGCATGGACGGCAAAAGTGAGTAGCTAACATCACAGGCTGATGGATGAGTAGCTAACGTCGCACTCTTCAGTGGGACTTCCTGTTCTGGATTTTTCTCTTTGGCATGGTTGAGTGAGTAACCGTCTTCAGACACTGTTCAGTAAGGTGGCAGTTTGTAAATGATGCTCAACAGGGCCTTCCCAAGAAGTTCCACTGCAGGACAGCAGCAGTTAGGAAAGAGAATGGACTTTGGAGTTGGTCAGTTAAAAGGAGATACTAAGTGAGTGCTGCAGCCTCCATTGTGAGGTCTGGGGCCACAGGAGTGAACTGGACACTGAAAGGTGAAAGGTCTTTGTTCTCAAGGACAGCGTAATCAGTGGGGGCAGAATGACAACAAACAAGGGGGCTAAAATAAACAAAAAAAACCAGTGTTACACATTGGAGGAGGGACAGGGAACCAGAAGCAGGGGACCCCTTCCCTGGTTTTTGTTGTACCCCAGGTTGTAGTAATGTGGCTGAGACAAGGCTGGAGGCAGGGGGTACAGGGAAACTAATTCAGTTTGTGTTTCGGAGGTAGGACCAGTGGGAGTTGCTAGGTCTTGCCTCTGCTGTGGCTCAGATCTATTATGTCTCTTCTCTTGAAAATCTTCGTGTGTTTTCTTCTATAAAAGAGAGATACCAGTAAACTTACAGAGTTGTGGTTAAAACAAAACGGCTTTTTAGCTTATTAGTTGTTATTTAAGTAGTTCCATGATAACAAGCACTTCACACTGGTTTTCAGAGGAGATGCCCTGGCCTCTCCCTGTGTGGCCATTTGTCCTATTCTGAGATGGACCAGCCGGACAAACAGGAGTCTGTGCTCATCTGTCCCCAGGAACAACCTTGGCATTTGGCATCACAAGGCAGCAGCCACTGTCATTGCCGGCTCTCCCTCTGTGTGTTGGACCAGACACCCCCCAGGGCAGCACGTGGGGCTGCTCCCACCTGGGAGGGGTAGGCAGGGAGGGTGCTTGGAAGTGGAGAAGCTGAGGGTAGGAGGTGGGGGGCCCGCAGGCCTGCTCAAAGTGTGGTTTCAGCATCCTCTGCTTGAGAATGACCTGAGATGCTTTTTAAAACTGCAGACTCCTGCCCTTCCCTGCACTTACTCGGTTAGAATCCCCGGATGGACACTTTTTAATAAGTGTCCCCCTAACCCTCCAATTTGGTGAGCCCTGTGCCTTCTAAATTTTGAGCCTGTCTTATTTGGAAAATGCAGTTTTTGCTTTTGCAGTAATAATAACAGCTCATATGCTTTGAAGGTTTGTTACCTGGTGTTGCTTAGGGTTTTATGTGCAATGACCGAATTAATCCTCAGAGATAACCAGTGAGATGGATACTGGCGTTATCTATCCTTTACCAGTGAGAAAACTGAGGCATGAAATATTTAAATAATTTGCTCAAATATGGATTGAAGAGCCAGTATTGGAACCCATCACCTGTTCTTGCCAGCCTTCCTTCTGTACTGATTTATGTGAATGAATCTTCTTAGTTTAAATGCAGCCCCTGGGTGACTTCCTGTTTATGTAAGAAGTAACTAGTTAAACTTTAGAGTTTTTTTGTTTGTTTGTTTTGTTTTGTTTTGTTTTGTTTTGGCCAGGGCTGGGTTTGAACCCGCCACCTTTGGCATATGGGGCCAGTGCCCTACTCCTTTGAGCCACAGGCACCATCCCCCCCCCTTTTTTTTTTTTTAATGAGACAGAGTCTCACTCTGTTACCCAGGCTAGAATGCCTTGATGTCAGCCTAGCTTATAGCAACCTCAGTTTTGTAGGACTACAGTGACTACACCATGCCTGGCTAATTTTTCTGTTTTTAGTAGGGACAGGGTCTCGTGTTTGCTCAAGCTGATCTGGAGCTCCTGAGCTCTGCTGATCCTTCTGCCTTAGCCTCCCATAGTGCTAGGATTATAGGCATGAGCCACCACACCCGGCCTGACTTAGTGTATTTTGAAATTGATTTTTAATTTACATGGAAGTCTAGAATTTGACTCAGATTTTGATTTAGGTATCCACCTTGAGTAAATTATTTTAACCAGTGTTCTCCTTCGTCGGGTAAGTACAGCCATGCTATTCAGGTAAACTTTCACCTGCAGTACTAGTGGGAGCTATGAGGTGTTTCACTGTTTGATTTCAGCATCTGGAACGTTTTCCCTGCAGTACCTGCACAGGTGACACTGCCAGTCTCCGCACCATTACCCCTCACCTGCGAGGCTGCACAGAGACAGGAGAATCTGGAGTTTTTGCAACGTCTGGAGGTCGCTGAAAGAATTTACTTCTTCTAAGTGACTTCTGGTTAGTGTTTGAGAAAAGCTGGCCATCAAAATAGGACCAGTCCAAGCAGGTTTGAAGATAAAATCAATCATTCCGTGCATACTCCTTCCTTACTTCACTTTCTACTGCTTCCAAGTCCCATGTGGAATTTGCTTCAAAAATGACCTCACAGGCAACTTATAGGTGGAGAGAGAGTTTTGATATGTATAGAACATCAGTTCCTTAGAGAATATTATTTAGTGTAGGGTGGCTGGGTAGAGAGATTAACATTTTCTCCTTGAATCTCAGGTTCTGAATCTTTCAAACAGTGCTAACCAAATTGGCTTGAATTTGCATTTCCCAGAGTAGTTCTGTTTGCTTTATTTCACTAGCATTGTGATCACATGGAAAACCCAAAGCCTAATTCTTACGGAAAAGGGACTTTTAAATGTGATAGTCTTTTACACTCACCACTGGCAAGTTTGGTTTGCTATGGCAACCTCAAGACTTATGACTAATTAGTTGTCCCATTAGCCACTTGCCAAATGTTTCTGTGTCATTGGTATATATTTTGTAAGCTGTTTAAGCAAGAATCCATGAAGTTGTCAGGCAAGTTTTTAGAAAATGAGCATGTGATCAATGTGTACCTTTCTCCAGAACTTTCCTCTGTTCTTTGAGTTTCCCCTCGTCATTGAAAGCCTGGGTATTGAGCATGCCTCCTGTGAGACACGACCGTGGAGAGGTGGTTTTGGATTCATGGGCATTGGTTTTATTTTTAGTCCTGAAATAGTAATAATAATTATTATTATTGTAATAAATAATAATCAAAATATTATAATACTAATAATTATTTAATATGTTATATTAAATAATCAATATATTAATTATTACATGGAAGTCTAGAATTTGACTCAGATTTTAATTTAGGTATCCACCTTGAGTAAATTATTTCAGCCAGTGTTCTCCTTCATTGGGTAAGTACAGCCATGCTATATTAATAATATATGAATTATTATTATAAAATATAATAATAATAATTAAGATATTAAAAATATTATAATTATATTATTATTATTTTTTGAGACAGAGTCACACTTTGTCAAGTGAGACTCACTCTACGCAGGTAGAGTGCCATGGCATTATAGTTCCTAGCAACCTCAGACTCTTAGGCTCAAGCGATTCTCTTGCCTCAGCCTCCCAAGTGGCTGGGAATAGGCACCCACCACAATGCCCAGCTGTTTTTTAGAGACGGGGTCTCGCTCTATTTCAGAGTGGTCTCGAACTTGTCAGCTCTGGCGATCCACCCTTCGGCCTCCCAGAGCGGTGCCAATGTGCTTTCAATGTGCTTACACACATTACAGGTGTGAACCACCATGCCCAGCCTGAAATTATTCTTTATAAAAGGAAGATTAAAGAAGGCACTTAGGACGTAAACCTCTTGCCAAAGAGTAAAATTTGGCGCTTCTTGTTACTTACCTTTTATGATCAATCTGAAATTTTATTAACAGAAAAGGAGGAGAGGATAAGGAATGGGGAAGTCTCAGTTAGACTGTTCTTGGCTGTTATGTTCATATCAAGCACGATGAGTATTTTATTGTGATTCATATACTCTGAAGAGCAACATACTTTAAAAAATGAGGCGCTGGGAAAATTGCCTCTAGCAACCATCTTTGAGGATGGTTGCCTGTTTATAAAGTCAGTATTTTAATTGTAATTTAAAATACTTGTAATTTGTTTTCATTCATCCATTCTTCAATTTGCTTTTTCGTATCTTGGTATTCTGGGCATTGAGTGGAACCTGGGGATTCAGCGGTCAACAATAGAAACAGGTTCAGTTGAGTAGATTTCAAAATGGTTGGAAATATAAGTGTTTTTATCTGAGTTCTTCCTACTTATATATGGGATATTTTGCAGTTGGCCTGGAGCATAATATAGTGTTCATGAAGGATTAAAAGTCAGATTCGAATCCTCTCTTCTGGTTACCCCGATACTTTCCTTATTTCTTTACTATTCCGTGGGATAATAAAGGGCACAGTGGAAAGCATGGTGGCCACCGTGTAGACTTATTTAACGTCCTGGGGGTGGATTTCCCAGTTCCATGCTGTACAGAAATCAGTTTGTGATTCAGACTAAAGGCCCACTTTGGAAATCAAAACCGAGTAGATTTTCTGGCTGGAGTTGTCAGTCGAGGAGCAGACAGCTGGATGTGGAGAGGTTCCCGTGCCTGCCCTGAGGTGGCCGGGGTCCCTGTGAGCATTGTGGAAGATGAAGCATGGAGAGGGGTCATTGCACTGTGTAAGGAAGATGCAGAGGATCCAGAAGGAAAAGCAGGGAAGAGTCAAGACAATATATAAAAAGCAGGAGTACAAGGGAAAGAGAAGCCTAGACTCCAAGCTCTGCAACAGGAGTGGACAAAGAAGGCTTCGTGCAAACTCTCTCTCTCTCACTGTGTGTGTGTGTGTCTATCTTCGGGGAAGATTCATCCCAGAAGGATATACCTGGATGCTTTTTTATTTCTGGAATAGGAATAGGATAGCAAATCTATACTGTTGATCAGTTCTTTTCTAGTATCATTCAGAATACTGAGGGTTATATGCAGCAATAAAATTTTTAGCAACTCTCTTAGAGGAATATCCCAACACTCTGGAACCACCATCTTCGTTGTTCAGGAATACAGCAGGTTTATGTAAGAAAAGAAACCTGTAGTCCCAAATCTCTGAAATAAGGACAGAGCATCAAATTATATTGTCCATGCTGAAGAACAGCACACAGAGAGAAAACACTCAAAGCTATAACTCCATCCAGTGTTATAGAAAGGGGGTTTGTGAGTCAGCTGTAACACTGTAGAATTGTTTAAACCATAAAAATGATAAATTAGCCGAAGAGCCAACGATTGGCATTATCTCAGGCAAGCACGAATTTTGATTTAACTGAAATAAATGAAATCAATGTGGCTATTACCACCAGGGCTAGCTGGTGAACAATTTATAGTGTTAGAAAAAGTAGCTTTGACGTTTATTTTTTAAGATTTTCAGTAAGTTTTTCAAAGATATTTCTTCTGATAGTCTTATTTTCCCCTGGTTTCTCATTTCCTCACAGCGTAGACTCTCTTTATATCTAGAGCACCCTGAAGATATAGACACATTTGTAATTAATGTGCTTTTGGTGGGGAGCTGTTTTGCCACACCAGGAACCCTTTTGATTCCCAGAGGTCCCATTCTAGAGATTTCCTGCACATACTGTGCTGTGTCTGTGCTCAGCGCTTCAAAGTCCTGTTTTAGGGACTGAATTACAAGATGTTAACAAGCCTCATCAGGGCCTGCTAGAGGTTTTCTCTCTGTCGTCAGGGAAAACAAACCAACGGAAAGGGCAGCTGTGTGCATAGCAAAAGGGAAGTTGTGGAGAGAGATCCCTGGCTTTGTCTCTGGGAGCTGGCAGTGTGAGCGAGCACAGACTTCAGATTTCAGCTTCATCAGACCGCTGTCTCTATCCACCGCACCCCACCCCGGATTTGATTTATTATACATGGGTTCTTTTTATGATTTCCTTTCTTCTGTGGTTTAATGTCCAAAAGTTCCAAAGAGTTGTAACCGAGTTTCTTCATAATTCTTGGGGAGGCAGGCAGGTGGGCAGCTCTTTCTCTGAACCAGCCACCTGAGGACCCTGCCTCAAGATTACGCATAGGAAGTCAGGAGGCGAGAAGCTTGCCCCTTCTTTTCTCCGGTAGCTTTTCTGGGCCTGGTATTGGGCTTTTCTGGTTCTTGATTATTTTCAAGGGGATGGAGCCGTTAAACTGTCTTCCCCATCCCCATTTTGATGGCAGGAGAGATTGGCCCAACCAACTTGTAATCAGAGATGCTTTCAGATCCTGTCTAGGCTCCCTCCCACTCCTTTCCCCCAGACTGTTCTCCAGCAAGCCTTCAGAAGGCTGTTTTTTGATGCATTGAGCCAGACAATGGCACTCGTCTGTTCAGAACCTGTCAGTGGCTTCCCGTCAACGTGAAGTGGCTCAGGGCTCAACCATGTCACCACCCCTGCTTGCTGGCTGCACTTCAGCCACCTGACATTCTGGCCTCAGGGCTTCTGCATGGACTATTCTTCCCAAGATATCTACATGGCCCCTTCTTCACCCCTTTCCCTTTGGCTCAAAGTCAATCACAAGAGCAGCCTCGATTGCCATACCCAAAAGAGCATCTCCAGCTCACTTGCCACTACTCTTCCCTTGTTTTACTAATTGACAACCCTTTGTCATTTACCTTCCCAACTAGAATATGAGCTCCATGCAAGCAGGGCAGTTCTCTATTGAGTTAATTTGTCTATTCTTACATAGGACAGTGCCTAGAACACAGTAGGGACCCAGTAAACATTTGTTGCATGGTAAGTAGCGAGTTTGGAAGCTTCCTGTTTCTTTATTACATACTCTCTGAAGATTCCAATGGGGAGAGCCAGGGAAGACAGAGAGAGACCATAAACAAAATCAGGCAAGATAGACAAACTCAGAGTATACAGGACAAGGCAGGATGTAACTGTGATCATAACTGTGAACACTACAAAATTTGCTTAGATATTATTATTAGCTCTGGAAACAATTACATATCTATTTGTATAGCCCTTTGTAGCAAACTCACACATTAGATTCCCCTAAAAGGTCCTCTTAAAATGGCATTTAACTTTTTAATGCCCATAATGTTGTCCTTGTTGGTAGTAGAACTGTGTTTATTTATTTATTTATTTATTTTTGAGGGAAAAGGAGGGTATCGTGGATGCTGGACGATGTTTGGAACAGGTATGTGACATTGGGAGTATTGATATTACAACTGAGTTTGCCTGTTGACATTTGGATTTTCTCAGAGTGTTTATTCTCATATTTAAGGTTGATATTTATGACTCCTTCTTCTAACCCGCCTTGGGTGGTATTACTTATATGGAGAATAGAAAAGGGAGACAGGTCTTGTTAGCTGCCTTTAAGAAGACTACAAATCTTGTTTGAGTGGGAGAGGAGGTCTTAAAATAAAACCATTTTATTGGCCTTGATGAAGCATCAAGACTATTTAAGTCAAGAGCAGGAGAATGGTGCTGCAAGCAAATTTAAATTTGTTTCTGTCTTATAAAAGTACTAATTTTGAATAACAGGGAGGAAGGGTGGGCAGAACTCTAAAATAACCCCAAAGATTTTACATCCTGGGATAGAGACATCTTGTCTAGTTATCTAATCAAACATTAATGTAGATGCTGCTCTGAACAAAAATTTAGCAAATGTAATTAAGATCCTAAATAGTTGGCCTGGCCGAAGGAGAAGGAGATTATCTTGAGTGGGCCTGACCTAATCTGATGAACCCTTGGAAGGAATGGACACTTCCTTAAGATAAAGATATCATAGGAAGGAGGGAGCATTTCCTCGACTGGCTTTGAGGATTGGGGATATGGGAGCATGAGGCAAGAAATGGAGGTGTCCTCAGGTAACTGCAGAATGTTCCTTGAGGTGGGCAGCAAGGACACAGAGGCATCAGTCCTACCATCACAAGGAACGGAATTCTGGCACCATCGGTGTGCTCAGTAGACCCAGGGCTCTAGATGAGGACAGACTGTACTGACATCTCCTGAAACCTCTGCGAGAGAAATCAGCCACGCTGACCTGCAGGACGATGGGCTAAAAAACATGGGTGGTGTTTTAAGCTGTGGTAACTTACTACACCAGCCATATAAAAATGGGAAAATCGCATTCTGATAAAATCACAAACAAATCTAAACTTTAAAGTACGAAATGAAGAATTCATTTCATTCTGAAAGTACTCTTTTTTGAGTACAAATGGCCAGCATACATAATCAATGAGATGGAGCTCAGCGCTGCTTGCTTTGTCCTGTAGAGACCGGATTAAATGAATAGATAACAAATGTTTATAATTAGTAGATCAGCTGTTTATCAATTAATGGGTAGCTCCAACGTGCTAGAGGAGAACTAAAACAGTTTCTGCCAGTATTTTATCTACTCTTGGAAGAACCTTATTCATGCATTATAATTTGCTTAGCGATCCTTTCTTTATAGACATTGCAAACATTAGTTAAGCCCTCCTCCTGTCTGAATTACTGTAGTTTTTGAATGAGTAGAGTTGGAATTGATTACCTTTTAAAAAGACAACAGTAAATAAAGCATTTACTATTCCCAGTGTTGCTGGTTTCATGTAAAGAGATAGGCCTTTTTGAATATTATGGTGTCCAGACACCTTTTTCTATAGAAATTCTACAGAGGCAATTTTTTAAATGGGGTTACATAAAGAGGCTCTTTTTCTTGAGGCTTGGGCAAAGCATCTTTACACAAGAAACCGTGTAAGTGCGATTAATAAACTCACGAAAACGACCCTGTTGAAAGGAAGTCACTGATGCATTTGCGGCCGGCTTTTGCATGAGTGACAGCATGGCCGTAGGAAAGTCCACAACTGCTTCCTCGGCCACCACTGCCCCACTGTGCACATGCTGCATGGGGTTGCCCTCACAGCAGGAGCGTGTGTTTTTCCTGGTGGCTGGGGACCGTGGGTTGGCCTTTTTGTTTACAAGAGAGAGGACAGCAGCCTGTGTCCTCTCCAGCTGCTGTGAAAACAATGTTGGAAAACCAGAGTGACGTTTCCACTGAAGAGCTCACCCCAGGGGAAAATAATTCCTGAACAAACAAACCTTCATTAATAAAAGACCATCTAGGTTTAAATACAGACCAGTAGGCCTGAACTCAGATGGTGGTGAGAATGGTTGTTCTTTAGCAAACTTTCCGAGTGGGATTTCCATTTGTTTAGGTGGAGAGAGCCCAGTGATGAAAAACAGGAAACTGGCTGAAAGGAGCATATCCATTTTGTCATGAAGATTTTAGCAGTGGGGCTAATTGGGTGTGTTGGATAAAAGAACCCTGTCTCTGAAGGCCTCCCCCAAAGGAACTAGGTGCTGAGTGTCTGGTGTAGGATAGCCTAAAAGCTGGAGGGTGCTGTCGGGGTGCAGTGCGGTGACTTCTTACAGTTCTTCTGAGCCGGCTGAGCCTGTGAGAAAATGCAGCTCATCTCTGTGGTGCAAGGTCCCTCCTGCGTCCTCCCCTCACCGTGTGAACCGGGCTGGGTTCTCAGTTGAATACTGCGAGGTGGGGGAAAAGACACCACCCCTGCTTTTGTGAGCTTGTGCTCTGCTGGGGAAAGTAGAAAATAACAATTATTTTAAATCGGAATTTAAATAGCATAATTGTACACTGTAGCCTTATCATTAGACATTTTGCTCTGACACCAAAGGAACAAACAAGCACGGTGTTGTTCTTGAGGCAGGTGTGAGAGCAGCACAGGGACAGTGAGATCAGGGAAGGCCTCTTTGAGGTGGTTGGCATTTAAACAGAGATAGGAAGTTAGGGGGAACCAGCCCCGTGAAGAGTGAGGGGTGGAGAAGAACATTCTAGAAGGGTGGAAAGCATATGCAAAGGCTTAGTCAAGAATGAACTTGGTGTCCTGGAAGAATTGGGATCACTTGGAGTGTGTGGCCAGATGTGGATGGAGAGGTGAGCAGGACCTCCTTGCACGTGGTCTTCCAGGAGGCTTTGTGTGTCAGGGAACAGGGGAGCCATTGAAGGTTATATACCAGTGGAGTGCCAGGCTCTGTTTTGCATTTTAAAACTATCTCTTCTTGCTTTTATGGAGAATGGATTGAAGAGAGGCAGGAGGTAGGCAGGGAGATGAGGAGGCAGCTGTTGCTATAGTCCAGGAAAGCAATGATGCTGATTTGAATTGGGAGTTGACAGCAGCAGTGGAAGATGGGGATGGGGGGAGCAATACTTTGGGGGACGTCTCAGTCAGGCTTGGGGATGCATTGCATCCTGAGGGGGAGGAACGCGGAGGAGGCAGGCAGGAGGATGAGGATCACTCCCAGGTCTTTCCTTTCGCCTCTTCCCCTTTGTTCTTCCCTCTATTTTATCACTCAGGGAAAATGAGAATGAGCTTGTGAGACAGTTGCTTTGATCAGCCAGTGCAGGCATCTAGTGATCTGAAATTCTGTGCAGAGCGTCTGGAAGCCTCTGGAAGCCTCTGGATGTTGACGTGGAGCACTGACCCTCTCTGAATTAATAGCACGCCTCCAGCTACCCTAGGCAGGGAGCCATAGTCCTTCCATGGTGGAGGTCTGTTCGTTATGGCTTTGCTATCTTGTCCATGGTGTCCACAAGCTTCCTCTTCAAGACGCTCGTCCTGATTTATCATTGATAACCCCTACGTTAACCGTACAATGGAACAATGTGGTTAAGAGGGAAGTTGTTTTCTAGCTTTTGTAGTCACTCATTAAAGGTACAGTGGTCCAAGTAAATGATCTCTTGCATGGGGGTTTCCCTACAGCACTCCGTTCTGTTACAGAGCCGTGGAAAGGTGAAAAGAGTCATCATCCTACCCATTCCAAGGTAGAGACTACGGGCCGAAATGTAGAACCTTCTGCTGTGGACTGTGTGTGGCCCAGTTTAAATACTAAAATGTGGACTTCATATTTTCATTGCCTTCTTCTTTATTAATTGTCTACTGGGATACTCCTGGTCCTCACATTGTCTAGAGAACATGTTTTTCTCTTTTTTGATGTTTGATTGATGTCAGATTCTGTTTCAAAACTTTTGCCACCTGCTCCCCTATGATCACGCCTCCCCCAAATTATCATAAAAATACAAACTTGTCATTGGTAATGGAGACTAAAATAAGTAGTGCACAGGGATTGTGGAGACCTAATGATCCCATTTGGCCTTGAACCCAACTTAGCGATATCTTCTTCTTGGGGCCAAACCTGGGGGCTGGAGCATGGGATGGCAACACAAGTGTGTCACTTGGGGTCATTTTCCCAAAGTTCATGCCGAGCTCTGCCCGTTTCGTGGTGGGACCTGTGGGAACTCCTCAGTGCTGGTCCCCTGATTCCTCAAGTGTAAGATGGTGATATCAGCCCTGTCCTTCCTCTCTTCCAAGGTTGAGGGGGAAATCAAACATGAAGTGGCTTTGTCAGTGGTACAGCACAGTCTGTTCCACTGCAGTTGTTAACATTATTTCTGGGCTAGTTAGGAGCGTGTCTTTGTATACCCCAAAGCAGAGCTAGCGAGGAGTGTGTTTTCTGGTGATGATCACTTCTTTCAAACTCCTAACGATAGGTCAAAACGGAAAGTGAGTCACGCAGCTAACGCATTCGTAAAGAAGCCCTTCTTAATTTTCCTGGGAATGTTTAGTTTATTATTTCTTTATATGTCATACAGAGAAGAAAACCTCTCCTAACTCCTCCTCACCATATCCTCCTGTAGAAACATAACCCAGGCTCCCCCCACCCCATTTGTTTAGATAAGTTGTAAGTTTTAGGGGAGAAAATTCCAGATAAGAAGCACTTTTATGTAGTTGAATGTGACCTCTAGACTTTTCTATGTGTCTTAGCATTTGCATTAACATTCCAAAGGGCTGATGTACTGGCTGAAGGAAGCTGACAGATAGGGGATGGGAAGAAAGTCATTAACTCATTACTCAGGTTCTGTTTTGTAACCGCTTAGCCTGAGTATTTGTGTAAAATATGAATGTAATGATGTGCTTTTAGTTGGAGCCAGAACGTAGTTGTTCAGAGTTATTTGTGTGAGTGAAGGGTTGCCAGACATTCACATTTTATTAGTTTACTAAATCAGCTGACCCTAGCCAGGAAACAGGATACAGTAATAGTTGTACCCCCTTCACCTTTCATTAACAAGGACATTCCAACACATGATGGCGTGGGACAGAGCAGATAATGAGATGGTGTGAATTCCATTGCTTTCATTCAAACATACTTTTTAAAAGAATCCAGACACTGAGTCAAGGCAAACCTCACTGTTAATCATGACGGTCAGAAATTCTTTTCTTCTGTATCACCATTGGATTGGGTCTTTCCTTATTTGCTCTTTTGTTAAATGCCTGAGTTATGCACAGCTCCACTGTGGGCACTTCGTAAGATTAGTGGAGAAAGAAGACCTAGTGGCTAACTTCAGTGTTTGGTCCTTAAATTTAAGACCTTTGTTATGTACTTACTAGGCCTTGGTCATGGGTAAGCGCTGTGGAAACATTTACATAGATCTTAACACCTTCTCATCTGATCTTTTGTGGATCAGATGGCCAGGCAATGATTGAGAGGAGCCCCAAACCCATCTGAGGGACCAACCAGTGTTTCCTTTCATGCAGTGAGTAATCTGCCCCTTCTGCTGTCTGTGTTCTCTCCTATTTTATATGTGTTTTTTGTATGTGGATGACAGATTTAAAATTGCTCATGGTCTACTGCAAGCCCCACATCGTCTTTACCTCTCAAATTATTGGCTCATTCTGACTTCATCCCAGCGTCCAGCAATTTCTCTTCCTACTAATACTTTCTTTTACTTCCTTGCCTGAATATCTGGTGTCTGGTGGGCACTTGGCTATATGGTAATCTATACGAGAACTCTCAGGATTAGGAATTCTCTCATAAGCCTTAACATATTATGTAATAACTGGCTCCCTGAATGATCACTTCCAAAGAGTCGGCTCACTGTATCTCAGGATATAAACACATGAACCTCAATATCCAGGGCCACTCTTTCTCCAGGGATCAGACCTACAGTACCAATGTCCTTACATGTTTTTCGCAGTAGCTACTCAGCTTATCCATGAGGGTTCCTATCCCTCTCTCCCTAACTGCTCCAGATTACTCATTCCTGTTTGTCTGTAAGGTACTCTACTTTTTTTGGCTTAAATCTCCCATTGGAGATTGAGATTTCTAAAAATCAAACTATATGTTTAACATTTCATTGAACTCTATATTTTTAAAATCAAAACTATATATTTAAAATTTCATTGAACTCCATAATCCCTGGCCTTTTGACAAATAAAGTTCAGTAGAAATAAGTAAATTAATTAATACAATAAAAAACATAAAATTTTATTGAAGTATAAACTTCCTAAAGTATTAGCGCTAAATATAAAACCTTGTGAATTTTTGTGGCTGTATACACATAGATAATTACCCCGCAACACCCCTCATGCGTTCTCTCAGTCAGTAAGGTTTTTTTGCTTGTTTTTCTCGGTGTCACACAAATGGAAGCATACCATGTGTGCTGTTTTGTGTCTAACTTCTGTGACTCAGCCTCGTGTCTGTGAGGTTCGTCCATGACGTTGTGTTTATCTGTGGTTCGTTCTCTGCTCTCACTGAGCAGTGCTGCATTGTATCAACATGTCCCAGTATGTTTACCCATTCTACTGTGGATGAACATTCTGGTTATTTCCAGTTTGGAGCTATGCATGAATAGAGTGTTTATGAGCATTCTTAGACGTATTTTTTGATGGAAACAAACACTTCTGTTGCTATAGAAAACTTTTACTGGGTGGTAGGCAATTTGCATGGAATTTTTAATGGGAGATAATAGAATCTTATACTGAAAATTATGTTTCATATTAAGCTTTTTGGGCTTATTTTCCATTGATAAAGAAATAGCTCTAACATGGGCCTAAATGTATTTTTGCTTAAGTTCCTTAGTCTGAGATAAACTATTTCTCCAAGTGACCAATGCCATTTAAAATACCAGCTCAAAAGAAAGCAGGAGAGAGAGAGAGAGGGAGGGAGGGAGGAAAAGGGAGAGAGTGAGAGAGAGAGAGAAAGAGAATGTGGTGAAGTTGTGTCCATTTCCTTAGCTCATGTGACTATTTTTTTGTATTAGCCTTCTTTTTCTTCTAGTATTTAGATTATCATAGAAGAAAATAATAAGATGTGTGTTCAGGGTCAACATTGTGAGAGTCTTACTTGTAAAATTCCTCATGGTTGATACTGAACTACAGATGACAAAGTTGTCAGACCATGTGCGGTGAAACTACAGAGTAAGGAGGTTAATTTTTCAAATGGATTTATTTGGGCAACAAGCATTTATGAAGCACTATATGAAGCCATTGCTCTGTTGAGTACAGTAAAATGTAGCCATTATTTGCACAAAGCTGACTGTTTGGTAGTGGGGGGGCAAAAAAGGAACCATTGTTGGCTATGTCCTTTAAATACTGCCCTGCATGTAAGGTGTGGGGATGGGAAAGCATGGATAAGGGGTGTCTGAGTCAGACTGGGGCTCAGAGAAGGCTTCCTGGAGGAACTCATTTTGAAGGAAGGAAAAAATTAGATATTGGGAGATAGAGTGAGGGTGAAGGCTTTGCGCTCTAGGGAAAAAAAGACCAAATAGCATATTTAAAGGAATGGAGGCATGAAATAGCATTATCCATCTAGTAGTCAATTTAGGGGATAAAACATTTTTTATTCCATTGATGGGTGTTATTGCTATATACATTTCTGGAATGCCTCTTTTGGAATGACTTTCAGAGCTAATTTTCAAACCACACCAGAAAATGACTCTTGATATTTTATAGCTTTGACCCAAATGGTATTTCCCAGCTGGATACTCACCAGATTTGTCTCCTAAACACTTTGGCTCATTCCAAAGAAATACAATCTGTCTTCAGAAGGTTTAAGACTTACCACTATTGAGAACATTCAAAAGCCTGTGTGTGTCCCAGAACTCAGAAATCAATTCCAAAAGGCCACTTGTGTGCAAAAAGCACTTATCGTTGGAATAAGTCTATAACCTTCTAACGTCGAGGTTCAGCTTCCCAAAGGGTCCGCTTTCAACCAAGTTTCTATTTTAGAGATTTTATGTCAAAATTGGATCATTTTAGGGGGAGAGATGGCAGGCAGAGAATAGGTATGGCTTGGACCAAGCCCAAGTGCTTCTTGAGGAAGAACTATATTCTTGTAACATGATAACGAACCCCAACTTTGGTTAAACCGCCTCATAGATCATGGAACCAAGGGGTCTCTGAGAGATAGTATCAAAGAACAAAATCAGGTGGTGATAATCGACGGTGTCAGGCTAACTTGGCCCATGATGAAAGCCAGATCCGTGGATGACAAACAGTTAGGGAAGGTTGGGGAGATACTTAGAGTGTGAAAGAGGCCTTGGGAAGGCAGGAAGTGGAATCCAGAGAGTCAAGGAGGCTGTTCCAGCTCAGACAACAGTCAGTTAAATGTTTGTGTCTGGCTGTATAATTCAAGTTGACCTCTTCTTAGTTCATCTACTACTATGACTTATAAACAAAAATAAACCAAAAGCTCTCCTACTGTCAATGAAGATCTTATCTGTTATTCCCATGGATTAATTAATCAACCCCTAATTATTTTTCAGGAGAGAATAGTTTTAAGCTCCAGAAGGGGTGGGAGGAATGTGGGAATTGGAAGACTGATACACTTTTCATCTTATATCAAGACTTTGCTGATAAGGCCCTAAATGATCAGACTGGTCAGTCCTGGTCCAAAAGCTTATACGTAGTATACTGTATATTTGTACCCCGGTTTTTGAATGTGTAAAGCCCCACCCCACCCCATTAAACTAGTATAACAAGCTGTTAATTTGCAAGTAGCCATCAAGACGTTTGGGAATGGAGATCTTGATAGTTTCTGTTTGTTCACGCACATTACATGTCCCTGTACACAGCAGGGCCACACTGAGCATCGTCCAACACACCCGGAGCCCAGAGGGCTTGCAGTAGCAGGTGCAGGGGATGGGGTGAGACATGCTGTGGTCTCTACTCTCCTGTCATTCTGTCTTGTTTCATATGCTGCCACTAACTTAATTTTTCATGAATCAAGGAGGGGCGTCCAGAGAAGAGATTTCGTCCTTACATGCAGAAGAACCAGCACTTAATTTCTCCCCAAATCAGATATTTTATAATGGTTCTACAACTCCCTCATAGTTTGTACTTGAAATCCTTCATTCAGCCTTAAGGCAAGATCTTACCTTACCTTCCTTACCTTTTTGCCAAGAGCAGAAAAACATATCTGCTCTTGGTTTCCTGAGTCTTTCTTGAAGAGAAGAAACATGTCCAAAGGAACATGTCTCAGCACTAATAAAGGGTTAGGGTTAGGGTGATTGGTTTTGGAGTCTACATTTGCCACCATAATACATGTGTGTGTGTTATGTTGAGTGTGTGCGTTTTTCCCTTAGGATGGAAAAAGGCACTTAGAGGATAATGAAGTTGTTCCCATGACACCTCCTCACCTCTTCTGCAATCTGAACGAGAGTGGCCCCACATGGCGTCATCTGGCAGTTGACCTCTCCTGTGCCCATCTGTTACTTACAAATTTGATTTGTGCCCCGCACTCTTGTCACATATTTACTTTTCAAGTAGAAAACAGCAAATATTCCTTGACAGTGTTTATTGCACTGAAAAATACATGGGCTGAAGTTGTAAAACATTTTATGCCACAAGATGGATTCTTTTCCTTCACTCTCACTCTGGAAATCCTGGAGCCTCTTCTGGTGCCAAACTTTGACATTTTTGTCATTCAAGTTATCATAACGATATTCTTGGTGATCCTGAGAACATCAACATGGACCTGTCTTTTTCAAAAAAAAAAAAAAAATCAAGAAAGGGGGTATTGTTTGCAAAGTGTCTGACGCAGATAAGTATTAGTTACCTATAATTCACACAAGCACAATTCATTGCATTGAGATTTGGGAAGAGAGTGGAGCATGCTGAACCTCATCAGCTCTTTGTCACCAATGTTAACTTGAACAGCTTCTTTACTTCCTTGCAGTCGAATTATTAAAAAGTATGAAGAATTTATGAACTTGGTATTTAATCTTCATTGATACATAAAACTCAAAGAATTTGACTGTGAAGAGACTTATCCTCAAAGCTGCTTTTCTTTCTTTCTCCAGGTTTCTGTGGTCCCCTTAACTCCCAGAAGTAAGGGCTGTGGAGTGATTTTGATCAGGGGACATACGTCAGTCATACTATTTTGTGACCTTAGCGCCCTATGTTTTATGACTTGGCCAGAGTTTAGCATATCATTTCCACTTCAGGAATTTGCCCCCATTATTCAGGCTTTGGGGGTAGCAGAGTTGGAGGAGACTTGTGGAATGTTGTAACAGGTTGAGTGCAGGTGGTAAACAGGCCACTCCCTTTCAGAACAGGACACGTGGGGATCATTTTGCTCTTTGGGGCGCTAAGGGCAAGTCTGCACAGGGGGGACCTGGTGGCCCTGTGCTTCTAGGCAGGCCAGCGGCCTGCAGTACCGTGCCTGCAGGGAAGGGCCCAGGAGAGGACACAACAGGGCTTGGGAACCTTCTCTTCATCAAGAGCCCTACTAGCAAATCCCTTGAGGTTCCTTATTCTCCCTGAGAATACTGTGAAATGACCCTTATTGCTTTTATTTTTCCAGATTAAAAAAAAAAAAACAACGCGACTATCCAGGATTGTGCCCCCCGTGAGTACTAGAGGTGGCAGCATTGGAGCCCTGGCTCTCCTTGTGTCCAGCACATGTGCTCTCTCTTTGTCTTAGTCCACTCAGGTCAGATTTGGGGTCCCTCTGTCAGGTATGTGATTGCCAAGTCTGACACGACCAACGAGCTCACCAAGAATTTCAACTAAGCGGCTATTGCTCAGAAGCGCGGCTGGCACCTTGAAATCCCTTGAGAGCCCTTGTTAAAAATGCAGAGGTGGGGGCCCTGCCTCAGAGCAAGGAGGCGAAAGTTTCCGGGGGCGGAGCTTTAGAAGATTCTATTGTGCACTGAGGTTTGGAAGCAATGCCCTGACACCTCTTCATGCAGCCCCACTATACTAAAGATCTTGGGCTTAGGGATGGCTAAGCAAATACGTCTGGAGGCTGCCAGTGTGTGAATTCTGCCTAAAGAGCATCTGGTTTACCCTTCATTTTACACAAAAGGAAACTGTGCTTTAGAGACCTGAAGTAACTTGTTAAAATTCTCAGGGCTAGTTGGTGGTAGAGCAGAGACTAGAACCAGTTCTCCTTCCTCCAACACTGTGGCTCCCTGCGTGCGGCCTTTGAAAAATCAGCTAATCAAGGCAAGTTGGATCCATTTCAGTCCTGTCAGTGACCCTACGCTCAACATCAAAGATGAGTCCTGTGAGAACTGCTGTTCTGATTCACACTCATTTGAATGTTGGAAAAAACAGGGCATTTCTTCAGAGTTCTCTGTAGGAGGTGGAAAGATTCAATAAGCCTGCTAAAAAGGTTTCTGTCTCACCCACACCACGTGCACACACACACTTACGACCATATCGCCCAGATCTGTCTCAACAGGAGAGGAGGGGACTGGCAAACATACATAATGTATGCAGGATTTTCATGGATTTTTCAGCATTTGGAAGCGATTTCTGAAATTATACATTGAAACAGCTCCTTAAGGATGAAACTGGAGTTTCACAGTGGCCTCAAAAGTAAGAGGGTTTGTGTCTCTGGGATCGATGTGCGGAGTTTTAAGTGTGACATTTCACTTTATAGAATGCAGAGGGTCTCACGCTGTGGTTGGTATTTTTAGCGTGTGGGGCTGAACAACTGATCGCTATATGTATAATGCTGTAGAGACAAATGATGGAAGAGATTGCTCTGGAACATTCTGTTCAGTTCAGTTAAGAAACATTAAATTTCTGAATACAGTTTACTTGTTCATTGTTTTGCAATTTCTCTTAAATAGTGTGGAAAGTCTTCTTTGGTAGGACCTCGGGGTGACAGGGAAGGGGCCAAATCCTACTTGCTCACATTTTTACTCTGTTCCAAATCCAAATAATGGGGCTTCTCATGAAAGACTTGGACCCCCCCCCCCCCAGGCCTTTGGTAGTAAACATGGTTGCTTTGTATTCTTCTCCTAATTCCTTTGTTCGTAAAAGTCTTATCTTTCTACTATAGACGGTAAACTCCTTTAGACTGGGTAAGCTTTTTGCATTTTCTCTCTTACCTACCACCATGGTATATAATTTATTTTTGTTTAATGAATAGTTTTGGACATCAGGAAAAGATACATATTCGATCTCACATGTCACACAGAATATCGAGCATCTTCCACGTAGAGAACTACAGTGACACTCTGTCTCCGGGTTATTGAACAGTGCTGTGTATAGTAGGAAGTTTATAGTCAAATATTTTTTGCTTTACATAAGGCAGGTTAAGGACTATCTAGTTAGAGCATGAGTTTTGGCGTGGGATAGCCCCAAATCTGAGCTCCAGCTGTGCTTCTTATTGCCCCCTTTTAAAAAGTAAATGTTATTTTGTATATTTAAGGTATGCAACATGATGCTATGAGATACATAGGCAGGTAGTAAAAGGTTTGCTGTAGTGAAGCAAGTTAACATCCATGACCTCATGTAATCACTCCTGCTTTAGGGTGTGGCAAGACCAGGGTAAGTCTACTCATTTGGCAAAAACCCAGAATATAATAATATGGCTAATGGAAGTCCTCATGTTGTTCACTAGATCCCTGGACTTGTTCATCCTTCCTACTGCGCCTTTGTTCTTATTGTCCCTTGTGTGATCTTGAGCAAGTGGCTTAATACCACTCTTCCTTAGTTTTTCTTTTATGAGCATCTCTCAGCTCTGCTATGAAGATAAGCAGCAGAATCCCTAGCAAGCGCCCCACACATGGCAAGTGCAGCGTCCTTACTAACCACCACCCCTGCAGTAGCGGGAGTTCCATCATTAGGGGTGATTATCCTTGTTAACCAAGTGCTCGTCTCAGCTGATCACTCAGGCTTCGGGGGTAGCAGAGAAGGAGTAGTCTTGTGGAATGTTGTAGTCTATGCTTAGTTCCTGGGTTTGCTGTTTTTTCAATATTCAGTTTGTTTAGCTCATATTCGTGTTTGATAATGTTTTCATCTTAAACACTTTTTCCTAAGTCGACCAAGCTGAAATGTTAAGCAAGGAAGTCTGGAGATAGCTCCTCTTCTGAAAGGGTTTTGTTGATTTATTTTTCATGCAATGATTGCTTCTTTTCAAGTTTTTGGTCTGAAGAAAGGACAGTGTTCCCTTGGCCATTGCCCAAACCAAAGACATAATACAGGAACTGGGAACCAAACAGAAATGTGGACTTTGTGAGTGAGGAATTGGTTGTATAGGCAGCCCTCCTTCCCACATTCAGGTGCATTCTGGGAAGGTTAACAGTATTCGAGATGTTCACCTTGGTTGGGTCACTTTTAAGTGCCAGGCACAAAACTGTAATGAGCTTCCTTTCTCATGAATCTTCTTCTTATGATTTTCTCAGCTGGATTCTTCAAAGGATTATTTGTAAAGACCTTTATGGTGTGTTATGATTTAATCGGATGTAGTCCACATTTCCTGAGATGTGTTAATTATCATTGCCACACAAGTGCAACAGAGGAAGCAAAGTGTTTTTCATTTGGGCAGGTTGAGGGTTTATTTAAAACGTACTTAGGGCCATTAGGATCAAATCAAAATATAGTGCATGGTAATTATGCATGAAATAAAAGATTACCTGCTGTTTAAGTAGTCAGTTTTCTGATAATATTGCAATAAAGTCTTGAGAGAAAATTGGTTTCTCAATAGCAGTGGAACACCTTATTTAAGGGACAAAGTGAACTGTATTAGGTTGAAAATAAGATAGAAGGAAATGAAAAACAGATTTTATCATCAAAGTTGTCAGCGTATATTGTCCTCGTTCTTAAGGAAATTTTTTTATAGGTCTTTCCCTTGATCAAAGTGAAGAATGATTTGTTTTCATTTAGATGGCAATATAGTTGGTATGTTTCAGATTTGGTGAAATACCAGAAAGAAAGAAAAGTCCTGGGTTCGTCCTTGTATATGAGGGTAGTCAAAAGCCTGGCTTCAGAAATCACAGAAACCCCTCAGCTGCAGCCTGTTCCCATGTTTACTAGCTGTGTGCTCGCCGCCTTGGACTTGACCTCCCTGACCGTCACTTTCTTTATTGACAAATGGAGATATTAATATAATAGAGCTTGTTGTAAAATTTACGTGAGATACTAAGCATGAAGTTTTAAGAAGACATGTTGAAATTTTATAGTTGTGCTAAATTAGATTTTATCCTGTCAACAGTCTGAAGGGCAAGGAGGAAAGTTACAAATTGTGGCATTCTGAACAGTGATAGTACACGTAGAGATGGCATTCTGAGGAAGAGAACTCTCAGAATTTGATGCTGCGTGGTGGAACTGCCGTGTCAAGAGGGATAGGAAGTTACGACTGTGCAGGTCCTTTTAAGAATATGTGAAAAACTTTCATCTATTCGATCATTAGAATTTTACTCTTTAAAAAGAACTACATTTTGAAATAGATGTGTTTCTGGTCATCTGGCTGACAAAGCAGGTGATTCTATGAAGATTTCTCTGCCACGGACCAGCCTTTGGTAAGAAAGAAGTACTTTCCGTGGCTGTTCCTCCTATAGGAATTTTGGACATTGTGCTTTGCTCATGGCTGGGGAGGTTTTAGATAATTCACATCTGAATTACCTATGTGAATAGTTAGCATAAAGTCAGGGTTAAAAATTAGCTAGTTATAGAAAACCCATTATTTTTTCTAATTCTAAGGAAGTGGTTTCATTTGGGGTATTACAGAAAAAGCTCAAGAGATTCACTAATTAATATGTATTGAGCCTATTACATAGCTGACAGTTTGCTGGTGCTTTTAGCATTTCTGTTTAACTTAGAAAGTAACTGGAAGAGAAAGAAAAAGATTCTTATTCCAGGTATATCAATAAATTATCCTTTTATTTCTCATTTGTTTATGGTCTCCGGAATTGCACAGCGTCTGTTAGTGGGACCTTAAAACCATTTAACCAAGGGCTTCTGACTCTGGAATGTCCGTATCACTTTTGGTGATGTTTGGAGTTAATTTCCCCTTTTTTTTCACGTAGCCATTTAAAAACTAAATAGAGATGTTTAGTGCTCTGCGGCTGAGGGAATACTCCAATTGGCAACTCCGATTCCACTCCAGGTTATTAATTAAACAGTAGCAATCAAGCCCATCTGATCTTTAATACTCTAATGCTGCTGACTGATGGCCAGACATCAGGCATCTTGCAATCTAAGACGAAATCGCTCTGTGCTGAAGACTGAAGAAAAACAACACATCATTTATACCATATTTTATATTTATCTTCAAGTTCCAGGGGACGTGCTGGTTGTATCTTCCTATGGTCAAGTTAACTTCAGAAAACAAAAGCAGAACATTGCATATCTCCAGCCCACCATGAAGGGTATTGAAAGTAAATTACAGTGAAGTCGTTTATTTATGACTGTCCATTCTCCTTTATTCAACAAGTTTTCAATGAAAGCCTACTATGAGCTAGGAGACATTCTTCTAGGCATCTGAACTGTAACTAACAGTCAGTAAAACAAAGGTTTCTTTTTGTGTGACATTCACATTCCTCCAAAATAGAGGTTGGTGGGAAATCTTTAAGGTGCCCCTTGCTTCCTATGGTTGTATTTGGAAATAAGAAATGAACTGGAAGGTGAAATACTCTACAAATCACAGTTGGGTGATTTATTTAAGCTCTGTTCCCCACCCTCTCTTCCTACCCCTTCAACACCGCCGCAGTAAATGTGCTTACACACATACCTTGAGGGGAGAAGAAAGGGAAGACAAGTCAGAATTTACTGCACATGCAGTAGTTGACCTACGGGGGATCCTTACTAAAACGCAGCCATGAGAATTAGAAGCACTTCCAGGGGATTCTGCTAATTGTGGATTTCGGATCAGTTGGGCGTGTTGTCTAGACTGAAGCTTATCTTTGCTTTGCATTGGTCCCTTTAAAGATAATGTGCATTAAAAGGAAGGAGGGGACATCTGTAAACTTTGTAAGTATACAAACGATAGAAATCACTGGAACTCCCCAAAGCAGGTTCTTTGGCAGTACAGAGGGTTTGTACTTTATAGTTTTCATCAACCTCAGTCAGCCTAACTGAAGTTCAGTCAAAATTATTGAGATTTAATCACATGAACCTGACTCTGAGGGAGATGGGAGGGGAGGTAGGTTGCAAGTAACAAAATCAGTGTATAGATACGGGATGAACAGCCGCACACACGACCCTCTTGGGAAGGAGCAGTTCCCAGTGGCTAAATTTGATTTGCCACACTTCGCAGACGCAGCATGAGCAGTTACTGCTTTTCATGGCATAGAGTCCTAGAAAGAAGAGAATTATTCCAATGGATGTGGGCTTACTGTACCGAGTACACTACCTGCAGTACGTTCTTCTACCAGGAGGGGGTGGCTTTGTCAGATTACCTGGTAACTGAATGAGAAGGAAACCGGACACCCACACTGACCCCTGAGTCCATTGAGGAGGTGCTGTATAAATGGATGTGGGGAAGATGAGTTAGTTATCTGACTCGAAGGCCAGCAGGTACCACATTATTTTGAGTAACCATGATTAAGCTGGCAGGTGCCGTGTTATCTTAAGTAATTGTCGTTCCTGCCTGTTTCTGGCCACTATATAAAGCTCCAAGGCTTTCCGCCTCTGAGGACTTCTCACGGCGGAGTTCCCGAGGTGGTCTTCCCATGGGAGGTGGGGGGCTTCTTGTGCTAGCTTGCCTGGCCCCATGCTTGCTTGCCGGCTGCCACGAACTGAATCAAGGGCATGTCCTGTCTACCTTCAGCTCCTTGGTTTTCCTCCAGTAGGTCTGAATCCAGTGAGAACGTCCTCCGCCCTAACCAATGATGCCACAGTGGACTAAATTTGACACAGTGAAAAGAAGACATTGACTGTCTTGCTAGTCCCCTACCCCCAACCCCGGCATTGATCATTCTCATTTAAGATGTGAGTTCTCACTTACTGAAATGGATTTTGCTAACATATGGAGGGTACTAGATAGGGAGTTCATAGCTCAGGAAGAGAACTAGGCGATCTCAAAGGCCCCTTATAACCATGAGTCCTGTGGTTCAGGGCAAGGCATCCACGAGAGAAAGTATTGTTTATACCTCACGTTTTAAGCCCTTAGTGGTTCAGCCTGCCATGTGAGGGTTCTGCTATGTGTGCATTGGTACTTCCAATTTCTCTTAAATGTTCTCCTCAGGATCTACCTTTAGGTTGAGGTAAATGCTTATTTGCTACAAAAATACTCGTCTTCAACAGCATGTAGCTGGAGCTCATTTTACACGTGAACTCTTGTAATGAGTGCATGTGAAGCTGCATGTTTACAAATTGCATTCACCTAGAATAACTCATTTTAAAAGCTCTTTTAAAGAATTGACAGATAAAGACTCATTGAATGTCAACTCACCCCCGATATTCCTTTTGGTACGTTCATATTTCTATGTGCTAGGTTTGCTTAAGTTCACTATAAATTTTAATTGCAAAGCATATTCAAGTCAATGATTAATGTCAGAGATAGCTGTCTGTAGGCCTGTATACTAGGATTTTTTTTTTCTCGATTCAATATGTTTCCTCTCTTCTGCTTCAAAAGCAAGTGCTCTGAACAAGAAAACGCCCTGGAATTTGGTCAAAGTTTTGGAGTCTCCCGAATACCAAAGTAAATGAATATTTGCCCATTTGCCACCTCCCAACAGTACCCTTGGGTAGAGTTCTCACTTACTGAAATGGATTTCAGTCTCCTTTTGTTTGTCCTGAAATCAGCAGGATAATAAACATGTGGTGTAGACCATCACAGGCAGATTTCATTGCTGTGGAATTCTCCCTCGTTATTATTTGACAAACAAAGGATTCCTTGTAGCCCTTTAGTGCACTAACACTCACAGAATTTGCCCCAGGCTTCTCATAGGTAGCAGGTTCCAGAATTAAATGTCTAATTTCACTGCTTAAACCTCCCTGGTTGGCCAACTGTCCCGGATGTTCTTATCGCCTCCCAAGATGGCCGCCTCAGGCAGTCAATTCCATCCAAACCAAATTGTAATTAAACTATTTTAATTTTACACACCTGCTGCCACATTTCTTCTCCATTTACTATGCATGGTGAAAGTTTCTCACTACGCAGATCCATAGAAGAAGTGAATGTGATTGCAAAGCTGTTTTCATTTATCTGATTTCCTTCCCTCTGTCTAATCTCTGTTGAGTTTCTCTAAGGTGGGGCCAAATTGTATTTGGTTTAGGTGAATAAAAACTGGCAGAGTTCATTGGGTTTGGGGCTTTTGGTAAATTTTTGAAGAAAGCATAGTCAAAGTGGGGGTAAAATTTTAGGAAGAGGTGCATTTAGTTTCAGGTTTTACATGAACAGTACAAATTTTACTCAATTTTCAGACATTTATAACTGATATTTTATAGAGTCTACTGGACATTTATTGTGTGTTCTCACTGTGCTAAGTCTAGTGTTGTGTTCAGTGTTCATGAGAACCCCATAAGCTCCCAGTGAAACTTTGAGATGTCAAGTGATTTCACTGTCTTTTAGAGAAAGTCATAGTCACTTTCTAGGCCAGAATTGGGGTATGAACTTGGGCACCCAGCTTCCTCTAGCTTGGATACCTAAGTTCATTCTCTAGTGTTCTCAGCTGTGAAATGGGGCCGTTAAATAAGATATCCAGTGTCTTCATCAACCAGGCAATAATGGTAATGTGGAGAGGAGGGGTTACCCTCTGCCTGGGTGGTTTGCTTCCCGTAGTTACAGCTGGAAGGTACTCCTGGCAAAGATTTTAAGCTAGCAAAGGCACAGAAGAATGATATCACTTTGTTGGTGGAGAACGTGAAGCAGAGTGGAGCCAAGGCCAGAGGTGAGGTCAGGAAAGCAGGCTGGAAATAGATGAGAAGAATTCTCTGTGTCCTGCAGGAAAGGGCCACCTCTTCCTTGGCCAGCTTCCCCCAAGGAATGCAGCTTTCGTGGACATTAGCCGTTCTTAAGCCATTCTCCTTCCCTCACCTCCTGCCTTACCTGCTGCAGTTCCCCAAGTGCAAAGCGATGCTAATTAAAGCAAGTGTCCAAGGAATGCTGTTCTTCCTAGAGGTCAGACTTGGGACCCTTTAGGGGATACCCTCCTAGTTGTAGTTAGAACTAGACTAATTTGGTAAAGGATATCAGTTGGGAATCAATCTAGACAAACCCATCCTATTGTTTGTTCTCTGTGTTTGCATGTGGAATAAAATAGGATTGTTCAACAGAGAAGCCCGAGATGGTAAGTGCAAGACTTGTGGAAGGAAATGGCGCATTTTGGGGTGGGAAGAGAGGTAGGGGAAGACCTTTGAATCAATTTTTTTTTCTTTTTTTTTTCTTGTAGAGACAGAGTCTCACTTTATCGCCCTCAGTAGAGTGCTGTGCTGTCACAGCTCACAGCAACCTCCAACTCCTGGGCTTAGGCGATTCTCGCGCCTCAGCCTCCCGAATAGCTGGGACTACAGGTGCATGCCACAATGCCCGGCTATTTTTCTGTTCTGCAGTTCAGCTGAGGCCAGGTTTGAACCCGCCACCTTCCGTATATGGGGCCGGCACCCTACTTGATGAGCCACAGGCGCCGCCCTGAATCAATTTTTCATTGAATAATTTACTTTTAGTAAATTACCACCTTGTTTAAGCCAATTGCAAAAAGGGATCTGCTCTACTTGTAGGAACTAAGATCAGCACCTGTAGGTACACAGTAAGTGCCCAGTAAATATTTGTTAACTAATGAGTTTGAAGATTATCGTGACTGTGATAGGAAATTTTTAGAGTCTCATTCATTATTATTTTTGCTTTAGTTTGGAAACAAGCAGTCTCATTATTATATTAGAATTATTTAAATAGAAGGAAAGATTTATTTTTGTCTAGATTTCATTTATACTTTTTTGATGACCTAGTTTTATTTTCATTTTTGTGTGGATTCAGTCTCAATGTTTCTTTATTACCCAGTTGTTTTGGTGTCAGAAAGAAGAGGTGACTTGCGTTAATTTCAAGTGTGAGACAAGAAGTGCGTTTGGTTCTTTTTGGAAGTCAAGGTCTTTTTAGAGTCCTGATTGGAACTGTGATGACACATCTCTGTAGGTTTCATTTTCAGGGCCCTGTCCAGACCTTGTGCTTCTCACTCTACTTTTCTCCTGTGTACTTTGAAAAACCACTGGATGCTTTCCTATGAAACTGGAATATTGTTCAAAAAGAACTTGATGTTTGAGAAAAGCCTTGGGGGATTCCTGGCACTTTAAATTAGTCCTCACTTAAATAAGTTCCTAAACCAGTGATTTTCAACTGGTGTGCACGACAATTTTTAAAAATCATTCATTAAATTATTTTTGAAAGAAGTTCAAAGCATGATAAGTGTATTCTTTTACTCTTTTTGGTTGATCAGCATAATTTAAGTATGCTGTGGAAGTTTAACTATAGGATTAAGTGTGCCGTGAGATAAAAAAGGTGGAAAAACACTGCTCTAAACTTTTGAAAACAAAGTGCACTTTTTAAGAAAAAAAGACTTCTTAATGGGAACACTCAAGGGGTGTTCAGTTTGTAAAGGGCATTAAAGACTGTTATCTTTCCTCTTTTTCCAAAATAACCATCGAGTTCTACCTTCCCTAGATTTCTTGTTAACTCTGTTTTTAGAATGACCTTATTATATGAACTGTTTAAGATTAGATTTTCTCCATAGCTACTGGCGATAACTTTATCTGACAGAGTCAAGTGTGTCTTTAAGGAAGCCCATTTCAACTGAAACACAGTTAAGTATCTTGAACTGCACAGATGTGCTTTTCAACTTTGAGCTAGGAATTAGCATCTTTATTTTCTTTGGGGACTGGGCAGAGAGAGAAGAAAAAGAATGAACAATGTTCCCTCCTTCTGCCCTCCGAGCCTCCATTAAATTTTTTTTTGTCAAAATGTAAATATTCTCACATTCTTTGAAAGTCTGAATGCCCTGTTAAAATATCTTAAACCTGTGTGCTGGGAGTGTAAGCAGGGCAGGGTTTTGCTGTTTTGAAAATGTACCTGGGGGCACCTTGAGGGATTTTAGTTTTCATAAACCTCTTTGATCTTCTAGGAAACTGAGGTCCAGGGTGGAGCCAGGCCTGTCCCTCGGGTTTCCTGTTTCCTATTTTATATTCTTCTGTCTGCTATTGGGGGGCCCCTCAGGGTTCAACCTACAGCTGAGGAAGAGCCTTTTTTTTTCTGGGCAGGTGTCATGGCGAATTCATTGCCTTTCAAGGATTTATGGGCTGTTTATATTAGAGGTCCAGGCATTGGTTTAGAAGATTTAACTTAGTAGCACTGTTTTGCTGGCTGAGTAGTTTGCAACTTAGTCGACAGAAATGGATGTAACCAATTCCTCTGCTTTCATCTGGGTGCCTTAGGAGTCCTCTGAAAACATCAGTCAGGAGGTGAGGTTGGAGTACTCTAACACACACACACACACACACACACACACACACCCGAAACACGGAGCTTTCTGCTTTTAATATTGGCTGAGGTTTCTCTGCACTCTGAAGGCTCTTGCTCTTGGTGTGTGCATAACTCTTGGTGACTGTTAACACAGTATTGTCGCCAAGACGCAGAACAAGGAGAACGTGCCATGAAGTGCTTCTCCGGAACTGTCAGATGGTTCCAGTGAAGAAGGAAGATATAAGTCTGTGTAGTTACAGTCTAGGAAAAGTGAAACAATGTGTTTCAGACTTGCCACCTCATTTACAGGGTAGAAACTGTCACCGTCACAGTCTGAGTTTTGGAGGGGGCAGAACACTTCCCAGGTCCCAGAGGATGGTGTCACTCTCTGGTGTATTTCCACACCCGGACTCTCTTCTTTCTCCCCCACTTCCCCCGTTGGGAATATGTGCCCATGGTTAAGGAAACCTAGCTTGGATTGCCCATTGCCTCACACTTTGGACCCTTAAAGTGTATGAAAGTCAAGGGAATCTTTCCCCCTGTGTTAAAATACTTCCTTGGAATCATTATGCCTGCTCATGGGATGGTCCCTGGGTTCTTCCGATAGTAGTCAGGAAATGGCATTTTTACTTCCTATTTTGCTGTTTGTTTTTTCTTTTTTAAAATCCATAGTTATCACTCTGGTACCTTGTGTGTGTGTTGTCATTTTTTAATGACCACACTTTAAAAAAAGGTGCTCGAGGTTCAGATTAACTGTAAAGAGCAGATCCTCCATTATAATTTTGAAAAATCTTTTACACTACTTTTGTTGCTAACAGCCTGTCTTTTTTAGCATTCCTTATTGCAGTGTAAGAACTTGTCATGCCTAGGGTTCGCTTGGATTGGATCCTTGTTGTGGGGGAAGGCTGGGGTGGATGGTGGTATCCTGTTGGTAAGCATGACAGAATGGGAAATACATATTTGGTCTCTGCCCCTGGATCATGACCCAGGGCTCGTATAACCCTTATCATTTCATGAGTGATGGGGATCGATAAGAATGTCTTGCACAGAGATACCAGATTCCTTGGAATTTTCTGAGAGATATAGTGACCCCTCCAAGGAGAGGTGTGGAGCTGGAAATTGAGTTAATAATCTTTCATGCCTGTGTGATAACCCCCCTCAAAATCCCTAAAGTATGGGGTTTAGGGGCTTTCGGGTTGTAACACACGTGCTGGCTGGAGTATGCCAGCTCCGTGGGAACAGAGCTGTACTTGGTACATTACCTGATGTACCTCATCATTTGGCTGTTCACCTTTATGCTTTATAACATCCTTTATAAGAAATTAGTAATAATAAGTATAATTTTTCTGAGTTCTGTGACCTGGTCTTGTAAACTTTAGGTCGGAGGAGGGGATTGTGGGATCCTCTGATTCAGAGGCAGCCTATCAGGAGTACAGGAGACCCAGGCTTGAGACGGACATTTGAAGTGGGAGGCAGTCTGCTGGCATTGACCTAATCTGTGGGGTCCAGGCTAACGCTCTATAGTTAGCGTCAACATCAAACTGCATCACTGGACATGCAGTGAGTGGCCAGAGAGTTGGATAACTGGTTGTTGGTGTGGAGGGAAAAAACAGGCATTTGGTATCAGAATTGTTTTAAGTAGTCTGGGCACAGTGGCTCATGCTTGTAAAACTGGCTCTCTGGGAGGCTGAGACAGGTGGATTGCTTAAACTCAGGAGTTGGAGATAGCCTGAGCAAGAGAGTAACCCCCATCTCTACTAAAAATAGAAAAACTAGCCAGGCGTTGTGATGGGCACCTATAGTATCAGCTACTTGGGAAGCTGAAGCATGAGGATTTCTTGAGCCTAAGAGTTTGAGGTTGCTGTGAGCTATGATGCCACGGCACTCTACCCAGGGTGACAGAGTAAGACTCTGTCTCTAAAGAAAAAAAAGAGAGAAGCATTTTTTTCCCCTTTATAGGTTGGATGGTAGTATGCTGTTGGTAAGACATTTGTTTTAAATAATTCACAGACGCAGAGAATGCAGAACGGTAATGGAGTTTTAAATTATAACTGCACTCTGCATTGGTGGGATTAAAAATAAGGCTCCAAATTTAGGCCTGGTTGGAACCTCAGTTTTATTGTCTCTTTCAGCAAGGACATATGCAGTGTACATAACAAGAAACAGAGTGCAAGGGAGTTTCTGCGTTGGCTCATTCTGTGGCTGCCTCGTGTCCCTAGGATTCCAGGCACCAGGTTGCCATCTCAGCATGCCAGTTTTAGTCACAGTGGCTTCTTCTCATGGGGACAAGACAAGACATCACGTAGACATCACATCAAAGCCTGGCAACTTCTAGAGGGAGGTTTCTCCTTGGGTCTCCCTTTAGGAGCAAGGAGACCTTCCTGGAAGCTGTTAGCAGGCTGCCTCTCCCCCTTCCCTGCCGAAATTGTTCACTGGAGAGCAGAGGAGCGGCAGGTGCATGGCTGGGCTAGTCAGGAGGTATCTCCTCTCAGGGTGTAGGGGGTGAGACCAGAGCTGGGGCTTGGATTAGGCTCGCCCCTGAAGCAAACAGCCCCTGGAAGGAAAGTAGGTACACAGGGAGATTCTTCTAGAAAGGAAGACTGAGACCAGAAGTGGATGTTGGGGTGATAATCTAAGTACTTACTGTATCTTGTTTCCTTAGCTGTAAAATGGGGATAATCATAGCACTTAATAGGATTATTATGAGAACTGAATGCGTTAATTTGTTTAAAGGACCCAAGACAGTCCCATGATAGCTGTTATTCTATTACAATAGTGAAAGCATCATAATCCATTGGTTTTATAAGTGTTACATTAGAAAAATGGGAGAAGTGATAAGAGTGTTGTAGGAATGACCCAACCCAATGGCCACATAATGTGCTGTGGTCTGAACTGGGGGCAGAGGCATCATTGGGTTTTGAAATTTGGGGCTGGTCATTTGGCACATTGAATTGTAAACATTTGACGTTTTCAGGGTGGCTGTGTCACCAGAAGGGCCATCAGATACAATCTAGATGGGGCCAGGAGCGCAGAGTAGCTGAGAGAGAACTTAAGGCATTGATTAGGCTGTACACTTTGTTGGGGTTCTCAGTACTATGACAATTTACACAGTTACTGGAGCGGAATGACTAGTGCTTCTATAATGTGGGGTTCCAGCTTTTAGGGGATATTTCTAGTCTGCACCGAAGACTAGATGTCATGTGGTGAAAGGCAACCCAGCACAGTTATGCTAGCTGGATGCAGGAGAGACGAAAACAGATGTGTCTTATCTGTCTCTCTATAGATTGCTCTCTCCATATAATTTGTATAGTTGGCAAGAGAACAGCTGAGGAGCCAGCTGGGTTAGAGATCAAAATAAGATTATAGTCTACAAATCCCTGGAAGACTTGACAACAAAAAAGGGGGTTCTTATTTGGGCACAGTGGGGAAAGTGTGTGAAAAGAAAAATGGCAAATTAATTAAGATAATTAAAACACAGACATCCTTGCCAATATTAAAAGCTATTAAGTATTTGGTTTTCTGACTCTATTTACTAACTATGGCTTGCCGTGTGTCAGTCGATGAGTATAAACAACCTTTATATTGTTATAAAATTGATGAACTTCTTTGGTCCACACAAATCCATCTTCCGTTTTTCTGTGGCTTACCTCATTTAAGCCAATGCAGAATTGAAAAGAGGGGAGGAAAATATTGAGGGTTTATCATGAAATACCTTCTCACCAATGTTTTTTGAGGGTTGATTTTGTTTTCCTGCTAAGTTATGGATTCCTTAAGTGACGGTGTCATCCTCATCTTTCTTTTTTCCACACTTTAGCAGAATACCTGGAAGGCAGTACTTTGTAAATGTTTGCTGAGTAGTTTTTGGACAAGTAAACTAACTGTACTTTAAAACTAATAGGACCGCTAATATTAGATGCAGATAACATTTTAGTGTTTCATAATTTATTACCTATACAACTAAAGTGTGTGTGCGCTGCTTAATAAAGACAGAATTAACAAAAAGGATGCGAGGCAGGTGATTCTTTTGGGATAATCACTTAATAAGCTCTGCTGAAAGCCACTAGGAGCCATGTTTTTATGTGTTCTGATACTAGTAATTTCTGACATGAGTTTAATTTACTTTTATGTTAGATAAGAGCCAAACCATCTTAACCAAGGGTCAGCAAACATTTTTCTTTAATAAATCATATAGTAAATATTGTTGGTTTTGTGAGCAATATGGTCTCTTGTTACAGCTATTCAGTTCTACCATGATCTCTTGAAAATAGCCACAGATATTACATAAACGAATGAGCGTGGCTATGTTCCAATGAAACTATGAACACTGAAATTTGAATTTCATGTTATTTTTCTTTTGATTTTTTTTTTTTGTTTGTTTGTTTTACTCTTATTTAAAAAGGCAGAGATCATTCTTAGCTTGCAGGTGGTATCAAAACAGGCGGCAGACCATGTTTGGCTATGGGCTACAGTTTGTAGACCAAGCCATCCCCTAAATGTGCTGTACAAGCTGAGGAAGCCGTCTATATAGAGAGGATAACTAAAGAAAAAAATCAGGAGTTAGCAGAAGAGTGTCTTGTATGTGGCTGTATAGATATATGTATCTCTCTCTCTCTCCCTCTCCCCCCTTCTCACACACACCTGTATTACATTTGTAATTCCATTGGTTCTTATTACTTGTCTTGTGAGGGCAGAGTCGTGGCTCATTCTTCCCTGTATTCCAAAGGTCTAGTTCATAGGATTGAATGAACAAAAGAATCAGTGAGTCAATCAGATTTACAAGTTGCAATCCGTCCTTAAGGTTAGTGAATTACAAAGGATGAGGTTTTTTTTTGTTTTTTTTTTTTTTGAGAAAAGCATGAAAACAGGAGTCCCATTGTGTCACTATCAGTTTGCTGTGAGACCCTGAATGTATTTTTCTCACCTTCTTAAACAGCCTTCCTATAACACCTGAGAGATGAGTGAAGGAAGCTTGTTTAGATAAGGAAATCTTCAAATCATTTAAGAAAACCTTGTGTTCCTACTGACTGCTGGTTGTGATGGGACTTCTGTTCTTCCCCTGAAATGATCGGTACTCTAAAACGGTGGTTCTCAACTTTCCTAATGCTGCGACCCTTGACCTTTAATACTGTTCCTTGGGTCACGACCCACAGGTTGAGAACTACTGCTCTAAAATGTTATCTCTTCTACCACTTTCTGCTTTTATAGAGGGACAGGTTAATCCTCGTAAAAGGTTTCCATAAGGAAATAATATCAAGTAGGATTACATTTTTTAACTAGGAGCCATCGTCTGTGATGCTATTTCTGATGTGATTTAGCCTAATCTTTATTGTGGTCCAAAATTCAATAAGGCTTCATCCAAAATATAATTTGCTCCTTTGATTGTAAGTATGGAAACCCACTTTTTTCATTTTAAATTTTTGCTCCTCCATGGATATAGTGTAGAGATCCGTACAGTCCTGCTACTAAACATGTGATAATGAGCTGTGTGCAGACTAGTTACAGGATGCTGCTGGCTGGTTCTCACTAAAACACTCCAGGTGAACCCCTTGTATGGCTTCTGCATGCCCGATTCATAGGCTCATTCATTCTTACGTTCCAACATTCTGATTTTTAGTCTCTATGTGTTGGTTTTTTCTTCCCCCAAGTGTTCAGGCCTGGTTCTGTCAGTCCCCAAAGGGACAATTTGGACTTGACCATGATACTGGCAAAAGACAACTTTTCTCCTGTTACTTAGCCCTTGTGGTATCCTATTTTGACAAAGTTTTATTGTGGCAGGAACTTGAGTAAACAGCAATTGGACTCAGACCCTATTTCTAGGAAAAGAAGGAACAGCAGGCATTATCTGATGTAATTAAAGTGTGTTGAACTCTGAACAAAATACTAAGTGTAAATCCCCACTTGGCCCTTATAACCAGCTGGCTTAGAATGAAATACCTGACTGGTTGGAAGGTCTGTGGCCTCCCGAAGGATGTGTTGTAGATTTTATGGCAAGCCTGCTAGAAATTTCCTTGTTAGCAATTTTAGAAGGATGCTTAGATGCCATCTAATCCTTCCTTTCTGAGCCCATATATAATTTCATTTCCCATATGGGACTGATTTTGAGCTTAAAGGAAGTATTTTAAGTAAAGTACTTAGCACGGTTTCCCAGCAGACCCTCAGAAATTTTCTTCTCTTTTCTAAATATCCCTTTAAAAGTCTTCACGACTAAAAAAAAAAGTCTCTTTATTACTATACTTTATATTGTTGGGAATTTTCTGTCATATTATTTATGTCTAAAATCAGTGAACTCCAAACTCTTTATCTTGTAAATTTTAATTTTGCAAATGACTTGCAATCAAGCTAAATGAATAACTCCAAAATGTTTACAGCTATTTCTACTTTGATGCTTGTGATATACATATATAAAAAATAAAACTAGGTTCTGACATTAGACTTACCTGCAGGTTATGAATATGTTGGCCTTCTCTCTGGTCCACCAGGCCTTTTCTCATCTCTAGTCTTGCAAGCTTTTTCTAATGTTTGCAAATATTTCTAAAGCTATTAGTATGTGAGCTTACGATGGAGGCATTGACTTCAAATGGATATTTGAACTAAATGCTATTTAACCGGTTTCAATCGTCTTCTCTTTTATCCAGCTTATTTTTTTTCTTTCTTCTGAGGATGACTTTATAAACGAATTACGAATATGCTTAAGACAATAGATTAGAAGACTGGGAATTTGTGGAATCATCTAGTTCTGAGGGTGAGAGTGAGACTTTAGAATGTTTGTCTCCCAAGGATACATTTACCTGTCTCTTAAGCATTCTCAACAACGAATATTAGAGTCATTAGACACATTTAAAATTCAGGCCTCTCCACCCTTCCAGTTCCAAGTTGGAATAGGGTTGTCTTCCACGGGGGAATAATTTGTTTCTATTAATTGAGAACAAATGTGCATGGGTGTTTTAATTACACAGTAAATTAGGAGAATTTAAGATGCAGATTATGTGAAAGCCAAGAATCCAAAACCAGCAATTAAAAAGCATAAGTAGATAAACAGGGAGAATCTCTCAATGTAAGAATGCAAGCAGGTCCCAACGAAGGGGGAAAAAATAAGAAAAAGATCAAGACAAACGACTGGGGTTTTGCTAAAGTTCCTTTGAAGCGGAACAATGCTGACTTGTGGCTACAAGCCATTGTGGGCTGGCTGTGCGTGGCAGGAAGAAGAAACTGTATTCACAGGATGACTTTAAGAGGTCTGGCTTCAACTAGCGGTCTTCGTGGAGTTAGTGAAAATGAGTATTGAGGATTTGTGAATTTAAACTTTATCAAAAAAGCTCCCATAGCAAGTCTTGGTCCATGGAACACTGAATGTATGTGTAAAAGTATATGATTGTGAATTTACATGGAGAAAGAGTACAGAGCTTTCTTAGAGCCTCAGGGGAGCCGTGATCCCATAGTACGGGAATTGAGAGCCGCCTCAGAGTGATGCAGAGGTTTGTTGCCCTTGCTTGCTGTCATTTAAATAAAAGTTGCCTTGACATTAGTCAACAACTTTCAACCTGTGTGCCATGAGAGGATCTTAGGTGTGCCACGGAAATTTTTAAAAGATCATTAATTACATTATTTTCAAAAGAAATTCAAAGCATAGTAAGTATATTCCTTTTTTTTAGTCTTTCTTTTTTTGTTCGATGTAATTTAAGTGTGCCAAGGAATTAAATATAGGTTCAACTGTGCCGTGAGATAAAAAAAGATTGAAAAACACTAACATAAATGATTATTGCTTCTGTTTTGTGGGGGAAAGGAGAGTCAGAATGACCTTTTCCCCCCCTCACTCTGCTATGGATGCCAGACCTGGGGACGTCCTAGCAAGGCCAACTGTCACTAGTTCAGAGCATCTTTCTCTTGCATCTCTCACCACTTATGTAGTTAGATATCTCTTTTATTCCTTTTCAAAAAATTGCCCTGGGCGTATGCGTGTTTATTGTAAGCTACCTTAAATCTCTTTTGGAAGCAGGCAGGACATAAATAAAACACATGCCTCCCCAAGATCTCAGCGTGCTGATGGACTGATTACAGAGAGAGGGTGCAGGTATTCCCTCAACCATCCCTGGGGACAGAAAAATAGCCTCCAAGTGTTTGTTCTACTGATAGCCGTTGGGAAAAGTCCTTTTTAAATAAGAGGCCTAGGAAGGGAGGAATAGGGACTTTGGCTGGCCTCCAAAGTGAAACTAATATAATTTCTGCCCAGCTAGTATGTATTACTTTAGGCTAATTACTCAACTATAATTACTTACACTCTTTTTTTTTTTTTAATCCATGTTTCCAATAGGGTTGTGTCCTTGCTTTTGTTTATCTAGTATCCCCACTGGACTTTAAACTCTGTAAGAGTGAAGGCTATCACTACCTTTTTTGTGTGTCATGCATTTGTTTGGGGGGGCAACCCTTTCCACAAAGTACTTAGCAATTCAATTTAAGTTAATGATCAAGTCATTAATCTCCCATTATCGCTCTTTAGGCAACTTTGGACTTTCTTGCCTTAGGAAGCTAAAATTACCCTCATCAGGAAGGATCCTAAAGCGAGCCCCTGACATTGTTTGCAGTTAGAAGTGCCATCAACTTTGGGAAAGTTTCAGAACTTAGCCAGGATTTGTGCTTTTTCAGGATGGTTTTCTGTGCCAGCATGTGAGAGACAAATGTCTCCTTTTAAGTACAGCTGATCAAGTTTATTTCATAGTAGTTGATCCCCGAAAATTATAGGATGCAGTTGTATATTTTTCATATGAATGTTATCTCAAAAGAAATTAAAGAAAGGAAAAGATGCCTTTGGATAAATGTCAAATGCACTTTATGTGTTTAAGCCCTGAACTAAACTGCTAGATCTTTAGACTATGGTTGGAAATACAGAACATTTTTCTCCCTGTAACTGGGAAGAGTGGCTTATTTCCTAGTTTATGTGGATTACACACATCTGTGTATGATCATGTCCGCCCTTTCCTCTCCCTCAAGTCCTAAGTGGAATTAATAACTCATTGTGGTCCCTTCTAACAAGACTGAACAGATATCTGCCTTAGGCTTAGGAGGTTCCTTTATGACAGTTCTTGGCTCAGGTAGCTCATATACTACTCAAAAACACATCCCATAAATGTCATGAAACTGGCCTCAAAGTTATCCACGTTTTCCTCCGTGAAATGCTTATGAAGCAATTGTGGAAGAAGGAAGCTTTCTCAAGGAGAAGCTGCAGGTCAATTCCTCCCCTCTTGTAAGTTTCACTTTCCCCTGAAGAGGATGGTGGAAAATCCCTCAGGACAGTGCCAGGAGGGGGTAAGCACTGATGGTGAAATCCACAAGGGAAGAGGAGAAGTAAATCATTAAGAAGCCATGGGCTGTCCCACCCCCCTGGATCAATGCCTGTTTGCTGAAATGAGCGATGAGCCTGCAACCTTTCCTCATGCTGAAGATAGGCTCCATTTCTTGGTGATGCTTTTTGTCTGCTTTCCTCTCCTTCCCAAACGACGTGCAGGCTCTGGAGTGTTGTTTAACTCCCTTTTTGTGTCTCGGCAGGCCCTGGCCTGTCTGTACCTTCCTTTGTGACCAACGTTAAGAACAGGCCCCGGAGGGTGCCGGGATTAGACATCACCAAACACTCACGAAGGACTTTACTGTGCGCTAAGTACTTGGCAGTCCTTTTGTTGGTCCTTCTTTAGAGCGTTGACATAAAGAAAAAAAATTGTGTTTTAACGCTAAAGGGGAAACTAAGGTATACGTAGTCAAATATGCCTCACCAACAAGTCCAGTCCTGCTTTTGCTATTAGTTTCCTTGTCCGTAACATAGGAATCTTGTATATCGACTCTTTTGAAATACTCTGTAGATGTAGAATCTCATGGTAAAGTCCATAGTGTACCTAAAGGAGAGAAGGAGGAGGAGGATGGGGTCCCCTAATCATTAAACTCGGCCCTATCTACCCAAGTAGCCATCAGGAAGGCTCCTTGGAGTGCAGCTTGAGGAGAGTTAGACTGAAAAGTAGTGAAGCCTCAGAGAAGGAGGCCTGATGATTGGATCAAGGACGGGCAGCAGGCAGCGGCTGGGGCCTCAGGCATGTGTACCTGGCCTTGCCAACTTACGGTGTGATCTTAGTTGTTAACCTCTCCAGGCCTCAGTCTCCTCTTCAATAAAGTGGGAAAATTGATGAGATGGTCTGTTTTATGGCACAGAGGCCTCGTCCATGGAGGTTCTTAGTAAGGTTTAGCAATATTATTCTTTTCATTGTTGGTATAAAAAAAGTCAGTAATTGCTGTGCTTCGAATTTGGAGAATAGTTTTGAAAATAGAAATGGCACCAGTAGTAAAAATTACCTGCTCTTTTAATATGTGTGTTCTTCCTACTAAGCATTTCAACCACGATCTGAGTTTTTCCCAATATAAACATCGCAGAGTCGTTCTGTCCTAAAACTCCTTGTGTGTGTCACGTCTAAGCAGAGTCTCGTGTATACAGCATGCTCAGAGTAGGGCAGAGCTGTTACCTAGTGCGTTTTCATTTTTTCAAAGTCATCGGTGGGGAAAGAAATACCAAATCAACTGCTCTAAATAATAGTAAGAGAACAATTAAAAGTGAGTGAGTGCTGGAGCAAAGTACCGCCTCCAGGACACTGTGCTCCCATTCCCAGTAACCATTTCTTTCAAGGTATAAAAGGTGGAATGGGGGGAGGAGCAACCGATAAAGTCCACCCCAAACTCCTGTCTCCCTTATATCCACTGTACAAAATGAAAAAAGAGAGAGTTCTGAGAAAGAGAGCTGGACCCGAACAGTCAACAGATAGTAAGGTGGTGACCTGTGGAACAGATAAGTTGGGGTGAGGCTTGATAACCTGAGGGGGGCCCTGGCTTAGGTTATCCTGCAGCCAGAGCAGGAACGAGTCAACAAGAAGGAAGCCTAAAGAACCGGCCCACTGTCACCCTGCCTCCCCACTTACCAACCCAATATCAGGAGGTTATTTCACATGACAAATTAGAGACAGATTACTTGTATACATTATTACACGTGTGATAAGTATCGGCGATCATATAACACATCACTCATCATTCCACCTCTCACATTCACAGTGATGGTGACCTGCGTGCCCATATGCCGATGTGTAGACCACTCGTGCCTGCATACATGAACACACACACGAGTGGATGCACTCATATGCACTTTCACTTGGAACAATATCATCACTGCCTCCTGACACAAGCTTTCACCCAGCAGTCTACCCTCGGCAGTTTCCACTCTAGTGAATATACTTGTATAAACACAAGTTTTAAAGGTTTGTGGCTACGTGGTATTGTTTTGCATAACTGTGCTATAATTTACCAAATTACTGTTGGTCATTTGGTTGGAGTATGCACTGTTATAATAGGTGCTGCGATTATTATAATCATAGCAATTTCTCTACACACTTCCGTAGGTATTTCCATAGGATAAATTGTCAAATTATCCTTCACAAAAGTCCTCCCCCCCACCCCCGTCCCAATTTACTTTCTGGCAGTATATACGATTGTTTACCCCCACCCTTGCCAGTATCAGGCAGTGCTTACATGAAAGACTTAAACAAAGCCATGCTTTAAAAATTGCCTAAACAAGTATTTCCTTAGAAAATATTCTGTAAAGAAGAAATTAGTGAGGCTTTCTGCTAGAACTTCGTAGTGTTTCTACCTGAATTTTTTCACAAATATGCATTTAAAAGAGCTATCAGAATACTCGCTATGGACTATTTCCTTTTAGCATCTATGTGTATAGATTCTTCTTAGTCAAAAAGATATTTGAGGATTTCTAGCCCAGGGGCCTCAGGTACAAGTAATCTACGGGTCCAGGAAGGATCCTTATTTGCCCAGGATCACTTGGCTGCTATTTGTCAGGGCCAGGAGTGTGGCCCAGGCCACCTGATTTTTATCAGATATAGTTGTTATCACATAAGAATGTTCAGCAGAACTTGGTGGATATTTGGGTGGAGGAGTTTTTGTATCATTTACTCCTATCAGCTACTGTGCGAGGCTCTGGGGATATATAACACCTGGGCCAGGTCTGCGTTGCCCTGTGCCATTGTAATCTCAGAGAGACCCCAGGAGGCCTGGTGAAGTCACGCCTTAAGCATACAGGTGTACGGTTGAAGGCTCCACGTGTGGGTATAGTGAGGCTGCAGAGAAAGGTCTTACTTGTTTGGGTATAGACTTAATAGAGGGAGTAAAACTGGAGCTGAGTTTCGAGAGTTGAGGAATTAGAGTTTAATCTATCATATCGATGTGCCCTCATGTTGAAATTAATGAGGTCGGACATTCGTGGGGGAAGGCGGCTAACTAGGGGTGGGGCCAGTTGACCTGTGGTCCTGGAATAAGTCCTGGAACTTACTTTGTTTAAGCCTCAGTTGTGTCGTCTGAAAATAGGAGGACAGGGCTCAGCGCCTGTGGCTCAACAGGCTAAGGCACCAGCCACGTACACCTGAGCTGGCGGGTTCGAATCCAGCCCGGGCCCGCCAAACAACAACAATGGCTGCAACCCAAAAAAAAAAAAATGGCTGGGCGTTGTGGCAGGCGCCTGTGGTCCCAGCTACTTGGGAGGCAGAGGCAGGAGACTCGCTTGAGCCCAGGAATTGGAGGTTGCTATAAGCTGTGATGCCATGGCACTCTATTCAGGGTGACAGCTTGAGGCTCCATCTCAAAAAGAAAAAAATAGGACAGTATGTATGGACTGTGTAGACTTAGAAGTGTAAGGTTAGCACGGCGCCCAGCAGAGTAAATGGCAGGCAGAACTAGTGGGTAGCGTCAGTGGCGCTATTCACAGTCTGGGGTGTCTCAGCGAGGAGGAGGTGAGGCTGCTCAGTGATTTTTGCATTCCGTGTGTCTGTCTTAAATCACATGGCAGGAGGCTTGAAGTTGTGATTTCTGCTCCATGTTTTCATTATAAAGTGAGTGGTCACTTAAAGAAAAGGGATGGTGAGTTCTGTGTTTGGAACTTTTTGAAGGATCCATTCTGGAGTAACAGGGTTTCACATGAGAGTGTGAAATATATGTGAACAGAGCCTTTCTGTGCCAGGCCCCTTAGGAGGCCTGGATGGAGTTGGGGCTGAGAAAGGTTCCTTCACTGTCACCCCTTTCTGCTCTGTGTGCGGCAGAGGCCTTGGTTTGCCGCTGTCCTGACTGATTGGCCAGGCGTGTTTTCTGCTCTGGTTGAATTTACTCTTTGCAGATCCCATTGCCACATTGCTAGATCCAGCCTCACTGGGCCAGACCACCAACTTTCTAAATGCCGGGCCTAGCCCCAGGCCTTTTCTCCCCTCTATATGTAGTAGCCAAGTCCCTGCCATATTTGCATTTTCTGATTTCCTTCTCTTCCCCTAACACTGCCCAGTGGCTGTGCGTTGCTTGTCTAATAAAAATCCAAACTTGACATTTGATAGACTGTCCACATTCCCCAGGTGTCCGTGCCTGAATCCCTTGCTGGTGACACTCTTGCTACCTTGGTTGCTGGTCCTCCTCTTGCCAACTGACTTAGGTGGGATTCCCTAGAGAAGGAGCCTGAGTTGGGGATTCTCAAATGATTTATTGAGAGTGTTCTCTGTAGGAAGCCAGTACAAGAATGAGGGGTAAAGGGTAGGGCAGGAAGCTGGGCAGGGATGTGGGTCCAGCTGAAGTCCAACCCCAGCCAGATCCTGTGGGAGTCTGCTGCGGGGAGGGCCCCACACAAACTCGGTACCCTCCAGTCATGGCTATCGGCTGTCTCTGGATGGGGGCACCACCCAGCCGTAACTCCTAGAGCTGATACTCCACGGCCCCAGCGCTCGGCAGTGACTGTGCTGACCTCGTCAAAGGGCCCTGGGCAGGACACCAGCAGCTTTCATTCTACCCACTGATCAAACTCCTACTGATCCTTTAAGACCCAGACAGATTTCACTTTTGTGAAGTTTTCCCCAGACCAGAAATCCTCACTCCAAATGAACGATGCTGTCATCTTTGCATCTCCCGTATGCCTCGTTTTAGGCCATATCAAGGACTCCCGTATCACCGTGGACTGGATTTCTGCTAGAGGTTAATGAGTTTCTTGAGGACACAGCATGTTTTAATTCACCTTTAAATAGCCATTCCCCAGACCCTAGGGCGGTAGCTGTTTGGTAAAGGTTGTCTGAATGGAAATAATCTGTCACATCCTTCCCGGCTGCCCAGTGCTTTAGCCCTATGGGAATGATCCTCCAAGCCTTCCTGCTTTCAGGGGGTCTTGTAGGCACGGTAGCCCAGCGTGCTGCTCTTTTCTCTGGAATTTCACAGCCATATTGAGGTTATACGGTGGGCTCTCTGGGCCGTCATTTTCTTCCTCCTGCTCCCCTGGGTATTACTCTGCTTCATCTCACCTTCAACCTGGGCAGGCAGCCTGCCGTCCCTGCTGCCTCATGGCCTGGGCCTGAGGGGAGGTGACTTGAAACAAGCCTTACTTCTCAGATGACACTCTGGCTGTCACTCAGAATGTGGCAGTTGGTGAATCCTGGCTTGTGTCCTTGAATGCCATGACTTATTGGTATAACTATGAAAATGGTTCAGAGGAGAATTAGGACATCTTTGGTAGATGCAAGAACATGTCAGGGGATTATAATTGGCTACCATGTCCTAGTCTGGTCTAAAACCAGATTGTGCAAATTGCAGTCACAATTCAGTAGCCAAATAGAAGCATTGATTCATTCATTCACTTGCTCAACAATCTTTTATTCTTCCTTTCCTATTTATTGTGTGAGGGCAAAAGTAAATCATATGTAGTCCTTGCATTCCAGGAATTTATGCTCAAGGGAAGCGGGTGGGATTGAGGCAGATACGTGCATAACTTGCAATTAATCAAAGGAACACTGGCATAGGCACCACAAGAAAGGAAGTACATAGGACCCTGGTCACAAATTTAGCATCTGAAGTTAGAGAGCCTTCAGGTCAAATTCTAGCTCCATTATTTAACAGTTGCGGGACTTTTGGCAACTAATTAAATTTTCTCAGCTTTACTTTTTTTATCTGTCTAATGCAAATAACAACAGTATCCTCTTCACAGGGATGTTTGTAAGAATTCAATAAGATGTTGTCTATGTCAAGTACATAATTGGCACATATTGACAAATGTTAGCTATTATTATGCATATTATTATTGATGGGCCAATTATTACAGGGATGGGGGGCAGTCTGTGGAATAGATGGTGTTTGAGTGGGGCTTTGAGATTTCACAGACGTGGGAGGCTTCCAGTGGTGGGGGAAATGCTTGAAAAATAAAGGGGGAAGGGTATGAGATCGTATAATTTATCTGGGAATTCTCAAATGGTCTGGGCTACCTGGGGTGTACTAATGGGTGCTTAATGGGCTTCTGTGGGACTCAAAGATGTAAATATAGGCCAGAGTGAAGTGCCTTGCAGATACTAAATATTCAGTAACTATTTTCTGAATTTCTTTGATATGTAGACCTTGGATTACTTTTTAATGTTTATACATTCACATTAATATATGTTTAAGAATGCCAGTGGATATAGGGTCCAAATTTATCCTATTACAAAATAAAAATTATTATGAGTATACCTCCTCTAACAGGCATAGAGAAAAATGCTCATCAGTTTATTTTCTTTCTTTTTTTTTTGCCTTTCTACTTAACATAGTATTATATTCTGGATTGCAGAGCTGTGTGGTAGAACTATACGATGCCAGAAATACTCCTATCTGTACCATCTAGAATCCAGCCATCAGCCTCCAAGGGGCTATTGAGCACTCAAAGTGGACCTAATTTGACTAAGAAACTCAATTTTTAATTTTGTTTGATTTTAATTAATTTAAACGGAAGTCACCCCACTGGGCTACAGGGTACCATTCTGTGTAGCGCAGCCGTCTAGGAACTATTTTGGATCTCCGTAGAGGGGCTGTGCCCATGTGAAGCATTGAATTTGAACTGGTACGGGGAAAGGGAGGTCTTCCAGATGTGAAGACGCCCAAAAGTAGCTGTTTATTTTGATCAGTATTGTTTTATAGAACACTCAGGCGATCTGTGACTAGAGTAAGCAGTGCTCCAATAAGTTGCCTTGAGGAATACCAGGCTGATTACTGAGCCACAGGAAGCAATTGTCATAATCAGGTCCTGTTAATAAGCTGTAGATGTCAAGCCAGTGTGCGCACGCGTGCACACACACACACACACCCCTATACCCCTTCTTTTTCTTTCTCTCTCACTCACTGAATCCTGTTCTTCTCTGGCACAGAGTGCAGAAGAGGTATTTTTCTCCCTGACCTCAGATTTTAGACAAATGAGAAGGGCTCTGAAGCGCATTGAGTACAGGGGAAACCTTACATCTTTTATTGTACTCCAACTAATGAGGAAACTGCGTGACGAGAGCTTGCTTTGTGTCGTGGCTTCTGGCCTCCAGCCAGTTTATTCGCTTGCTGGGACGACTCTATCCTAGCAGGCAGACTTGAACAACAGGGAGGGGGTGGCATGAAGAAACACAGACTTCATAAATCAGGACGATTCAGCAAGATTCCATTTGAATTGAATGTGGGCCAGGGGCAGGAGTGCCAGGGAGCCTCTGTGTGGAAGTTGACATTTTCATGATTTGATTAGTTGAGGAAGAATATTTTTCTGGGCTGTGTCGTTGATTATGTTGAGTCCTGAGCGAAGTTGTTATGCCTATGGTGAACTTCCATTACCGACCTCTGCTATGTACAAGTGCAGTGATTTCAGCCCAAGACCCTAAGGGTAATCTTGTGCAATCCTCTTAAAGAAATGCTATTTAATGAGTAAAGCTGTTAATCATATTAAATGCACACAGCCACTCTGGGAAAAAAATGCCAAACAAGTATAAATCTGAAGAATGTTTTGAATGAGCTAACTGGGTGTTTTGGTGGGATGCTGGGCAGGGGGAGTGGTAGTGGAGGCAGGACGTGGATGGAGGTGGAGGCAGAGAGTGACAGCAGCCTCCGTTATGGGGCCGTTGTTTGATCTGTGTGGCTGGTGCAGGGTGGAATGAGCAAACCAGGATGTTCTGGGCCTCAGAAGGAGACAGTCCAAACTGATGTAGTTCAAACCAGGAAAAATCTATTATCTTGCCTGAGAAGCATTGAGAAGGTAGATAGTGCGAAGTGGTGCTTGTCGTCGTGCTTTGTTTGTGAGTTGGCACGCTGACGATACTGGTGTCCAGGACGAAGGCTCCTGGAGTCTCTGGGTTTTCTCTCATTTTCTTCCTTTTTTGTGATGTTGAAGTTGACAAGTCAAGATGGCAGCTGCACTCACTCTTCTTGACCAGTGGAGGCTTTTTAGACTCATGAGGTGCCTTAGGATGGGAGAAATTCCAAGTAGCCTCAGCTGCTGGCTGTGACACTGGGGCTTGAGCATTCTAGATCCATGGTCCATCTGAATAGGCGCAGTGCTCTCATCTACTCAGAAGACGGGGAAGAGGGGGAATTCCAGGCCTTAAGATTTTTGTTTGTGGAATATGGGTGTAGGCCCTTCTCCTGCCCTTGACCCACCTTGTTTTCTTTAAACAAATTTCAGTGGAATCATGTCACCAAGCTAGACTGCTGTTCTACTTGAGAAAGTCCGGTTTTCCACATACAAAGATTTTGCGGGGGTGATGGCTGAATAGAGCCCCCCTTCTGCAAATCAGTGTAAGATTTTATGAAAGTGGCTTTGTTCGTTGCCCTCTGCTTGGTGTTTCTCCTGTGTAGAGCAGGATCACGGAGCTTTGAACGTAGCGTTGTATGACAGAATTTCGTTTCTGACAACCTGGGTTCTTTCTGTGTCTGTGATTGTCTCAGGAGACTATTACAGAGGTCCAAACACAAAGACAAAAATTGGTAAAAATACGTATTTGCATTGGAATAGTCAAGAAAGTAGAGTTTAGATGGCACAAGATTGGAATGATAGATACCTAAGTAAGATTTTCTGGAGAAAAAAGATTTGGTTGTAAGGGGTAAAGGAACACGTGTGTGTGTGTGTGTGTGTGTGTGTGTGTGTGTGTACATGTGTTTAGAAATGAGGAGCTGAAGCTTGGAAATGACAAGAATAACTCTTGCTCCTACAACTGCTTTGTTTTGTGAGAGCCCACCATGGGTTAAAGGCCTTTTAACCACCATTCTCACTTAATTTTCACCATAACCTTTGGAAGTGTGCAGGCCCTCATTTGAGAGAGAAGGAAATGGAGGGGAAGAGGGCTTAGTAAGCAACAGAATGGTGTTCAAGCCCAGGTCTATTTTGATGAGGAGGCTCACCTGCTTTCTCCCTTGTATTCTTTAAGCTGTGCTCTGGTGAAGCCTTAAGATTCTCTAGAATGGGGTCTCTCTTCTTCAGAGAGAAAGGGCTGGAGCGGCTTTGAAACTCTCAACCTCTACTGTCCACCAGTTTTCTATCCTGTGTTTCTATATGGCATTTTCTTGCATGAAGAGGTTCTGTGCTTAAAAAAATAAGGAGCAGCCAAATGCCATTGTCCCGTACTCCGGGGCTTGATCCAGGCGCCGGCCTGCATTGTGGAGCCTGAGGTGCGGAACAGTTCTGGGTTCTTTTGAGTGCCCAGCTGGCTGGCTACCTGGGATCTGGCTGCATGCCAGCGTGCATTCTGCAGCCAGAAGCAAAAAAGGCAGGAGCCCTTTGAAGAGGTGCAGGGAAGCAAAGAGGGTCATCCAGATGAGAAGGAGGGGAAAGGGCATGACAGTTCTTTAGAGGGAATTCCCCAGTGGGTTCTGCCCCCGGGGGGAGCTTCCACACTGTGGCTTAAGGGGAAATCACTTCCTGGTCTCTCTGGGGGCCTCTTAGACCCAGCCAGGCTCCCACATGCAGCGTCTTTGCTCCCTCCCAGTGGCCCACGGGCTGCTCCTGTCTTTCTCTTATTATTCCTCTGCCTCCCCGTGTCTTTCATTCATCCTCTTCCTAGAGACAGAAAACGCCCATTCCTTTTCTTTCATTTAATGTGATTTTAGCTAAGCACTCTGGGAAACAGGAAAGACTCTCCAATGCTGCTCTTCCTGTGGCGTGGGGAGGGGAAGAAAGGGGGTCTGAAAATTTACGGGTGTGTCCCAGACTGAAGGGCTGCAAGACATTGCGCTGAAGCTATACAGGTTGAAGAAGGCACAAGACTGGTCTGGATGGGAAAGATAACCTGTGTCCAGAATTTGGGACAGGAGACAGAGGTTTGGCTATGGGACGGTGGCAGAGGTTCCCAGAGTGGGAGGATCCAGTGGCTCTGTGTTGGGACCCCACCAGGCCTGGGAGCAGGAGTCTGGACTTGGTGCATTCAGAGTGAATGCAGTAGACTGAGGAGAAATTGTGTCTTTCTATACCCTGTGCATCCCATTTCCTCTTTCCTGGGTTCATTGAACAGATATTTATTCATCACTTTTAATTGCCTAGACTTGACCTAGGCACATGAGATGCAGCAGTAAATAAGACAAAGAAGTTCCCAGCACTCCTAGGGCTTATATTCTATCAATAGTAGATACAGAGTAAACAAACAAAAAAAAAATTAGCCACTCATAGATTAAAACTTCAAGGAGCGGTGAGAGCTAAGACAAGTTGATGTGTGCTAGAAAGTGACTGGGTCTCCTAAGACCAGGGTGGCCTCTATGAGGGGGACTTTGAAGGCGAAAAATAACTGTAGAGTGGAGCCAGTCCTTGTGCAGAGTGGGGAAAAAGCTACCACCTAGAGAAGTAGCCTGTGCAAAGGCCCTGAGGCATGCAAGAGCTTGGTGTGTTCCGAGATCATCAAAGGCCAGGGAGGCTGGGGTTGAGTAAGCAAGGGGAAGAAGGTTAGTGTTAGCTGGGAGTCCTTGGACAAGTTACTCAGGCACTCCGTGCCCTTGGTGCTAGCTCTTAGATTCATAAACTGTCCAAGTTCTCTTCCATTTTATGTTTTTATTTTGGTTATGATCCTAAGAACAGTTATAAAGTTATTTTCTAGGTCATTTTATCATCCTAGGACTAAGCAAAACTATTTTTCTTAACTCAATGTATATTCTTTACAGTTGTACCAAAATGAAAGCTCAGGAAGACCTTTGCAATAATTCAAAAAAAAAAAAAAATAGAAAATAGAGAAAAGAGAGGTGGCTGGAAGTGAGCCATTCCTGGATAGTGAAGTTGTGGGTAGACTCAAGAAACTGGGCCAAGGGAGTCAGAAATGTGTTTATATGTTAGCAGGGGTATTCCCATTCTTACCTATCAGGTGGACGCATTTGTTAGTCTTAGCAGTTGTACGGTATAGCCTTCCCTACCCCCCCAACCCCCAGACTCAGTGATTAGATCAGATGCCATTTAATGCAGCTTCCAATCCCTCAAAACCAGTCTTGATTTTATGTGAACAGGCTATCTTTTCAGATTTACCAAGTAAATCTGTAAAATCAGTAGGAATTGCTCCCTGGCCAACATTTCTTCAAATTGAATTCCCATTATCCTTAACTTGCAAGCAAAGCTTTGAAGTTCTTAATAACTTTTCTGTTTAATATTGCATGGTCAGGGCAGGACACAGTGGCTCACACCTGTAATCCCGGCACCCTGGGAGGTGGAAGCGAGTGGATTCTCTGAGTTCATGGGTTTGAGACCAGCCCAGTTTGATACCAAACTCCCCCCCAACTTAATAGCTGGGCGTTGTGGTGGGCGCCTGTAGTCCCAGCTATTCGGGAGGCTGAGGCAAGAGAATTGCTTGAGCCCAAGGGTCTGAGGTTGCTGTGAGTTACGATGCCACAGCATTCTACCGGGGGCAACAAAGTGAGACTCTGTCTCAAAAAGAAAACAAACAAACAAAAAAACCAAAAGGGCAGCACCTGTGGCTCAGTGAATAGGGCGCCAGCCCCATATACCAAGGGTGGCGGGTTCAAACCGGCCCCGGCTGAACTGCAACAGAAAAATAGCCAGGCATAGGCATAGGTGGGCGCCTGTAGTCACAGTTACTCGGGAGGCTGAGACAAGAGAATTGCCTAAGCCCAGTAGCTAGAGGTTGCTGTGAGCTGTGAAGCCATAGCACTCTACCAAGGGTGACAAAGTGAGACTCTGTCTCTAAAAAAAAAAAAAAAGAAAAGAAAGAAAAGAAAGGTTTGCGTGCTCATATAGATGGATACTCTGTAACATTTTGAGGTTAAAGCATCCAAAAAACTTTGAATATGTAACTTGAACACAGACTCCATTTTTCTACTATAAAACTCAATACCAACAATTGACTTGTGATTTCAAATTAATTTGAATTGCTTTTGATTTTAAATTTTCTTATTTGTACAAGATAAGTAACATTTCAATAAAAATAACTTAAATGAGTGCCTTCACTTGATTTATTTTCCATATAGGCATTTTCTTCTTCAAACACGGCCCATAATTCCTTAAGTTTGAGATTTACTGCTTCAGTTTACAAATAGAACATTTTAAGTAATCAAAAATCTAGGACCCAGAGGGAGCGAATGCAATGCTGTAGGATTCTAATTTAACTGCAACAGAAACCACAAGAAGGGACTACGGTTATTGTCATGATATCACAGGACAGGAAAATATCTATAGGATATATTACTATGCTAAAGGAACAGGGGTTTGTAACACGTACTTATTCTCCACTAGTATATCTGGCACCAGACATCTTTGAGAGCATATTTTTTAAATAAAGGTCTTCCTTTCTCCATGCCATTTTATTTCTGGTCTCTAAAAGACTGATAACCTTGGCCAACAGCCATCTAAGTCTTTAACCAATAGCTGCCCCAGTGTTTGGTTTTTCCCTTCCCCTCCACTTCCCCTCTTCTGTCTTCTTTTCTTCTTTCTTTGCTCTCTCCATTACACCTGTGTACACATGTGCACACAAACCATATATAGCAAAGTAGCTTATTATTTATAACGATTTATCCATTCCTTATAGCTCACCTTGTTTCTAACCTTGTCTCCCTTGGGGGTGTATGTGGGAGGGCGCATGTGGGTATATACAGGAAATGTATCTGTAAATCAATCTGCTTGTCTGTCTACTTTGCCAGTTTGTCATCTTGGTTATATAAATATAGAATAAGTTTAAAACTCGATAGACACTTGCCATCACATTGTCTTCTCTCCCACATCATTTTCAGTTTATTTTGGGGAGCTGGGGTTGACCAGATGCAGATATTCAGATATGCGTGTACAGATTTTCCACATGAAGAAGGCTTTATGATCTTTTATACCTTGATTGTATGTAAATGCCCTACTTTTTTGGATATATGGATAAAATAATTAACTTGCACTCAGTTGCTTAATTCTATCTTCATAGCCTGGGGAGCAATGATGGTTGTCACCCGTCATGTTGCAATCCTCACTCCCCCAGCCCCGCACCGCATTTCAAATGCTACTTTGTCTCTGAACATCTGAGCATCTCAAGAACCATGTTGGCTGCCTCGTGGGGGCAATAGTGAGTGACAGGTAGTCTCACGCATCTCCATCAATGGTAAGATGGCCCATTTGACAAACTCTTTCACTTTTCTATCAAACACATTGCAAATACACACTCGTATTGAGTTAGATACCCATCTGCAGGCGGACATCTATGTTAGGAGAAGCATGTTGATCTTGCTGTGCAAACTTTATAGTTAGCATTTCTGGGAAGATCTTTGCCTTTGGCACATGACTTCAGTCTCATCCCTGTGACCCTAATAGGGGCAGTGATGGGCCATCTGGCATGATGGCTTACTAGAAAAATATACTGAGCCTGCTTACAATTATTTTGAGTTTTGGGGAGGGAATAATTTCTCATCTGTCATTCATTCAAAACATATGAAGCTCCTATTCTGTGTGTGATAATTGCCTCCTCACATGGTCTGTGAACAGATGCTGTCTATTGTTTGTTATTATGTCCTCAGTGTCTTTCGCATCGTGTGGTACGAGGAGGCGCTTGTGTCCCTATTTATGCCAGGAGTGATGGGGAATGTGCTCAGAGAATGTGGCACTCCCAGTGTGTTCGCCCTGCACCTGCAGGCCATATTTTTTGAGCTCGTTTCTGGTATCTCCCCTACATGTGTAGCTCTTACTCGAGCCCACAGCCAGACCACACTCAAAAAGCACTCACTGTATATACCTAGCACTCTCCACCCTGCACGTGTGTGAAATCCTTTCTTCTTCCCAGCAACCAGGAGGTTTATGCTTTCCGTTATCGCCTTCACTGAGGAAGCCAAGGATCAGGAAGGATTCAGACTTAATGCAAATGATCCATTATCTGGGACGCTATTTAATCACCCTGGGGCTCAATTATTTCAGTTTTCTATTTGGCCTTGGGCTTCAGGTTGGCTTTTTTTAATGGGCATGTAACTCAAGGTTCTTTGGCCTTTGCGTGTCCTTTTCCATCTATGTCACAAGGACTTGCCCCAGAAGAAAATGGTTCCATTTTTACTTTTCTCTAAAAATAAAAATTCCAACTCTGTAATGCAGGGATTTTAATATTGAGTATTAAATAATCTTTAATACTGACTGACGTGTCAAGACTCCAGTCATGTCTGACAGATAGTCAGACCCCAGCTCAAGGTTTGAGGTGTTTGGGGGTTACAGTGGGGGTGGGGGCACACTTGTTACCGCTCTTTTGTATTAGATGTGGTGTCTGAGCCAATGGCCGGCTAGAGCCCTCATCCACCCTCCATTGCTGTGTTCTTAATAAATGTTTTGGTCATCATCATCATCATCATTATTATTAATACTTTGTCATTCCCATTTCATATTTTTCCAGAAAGGCATTCTTTCCTTGAAAGATTTAAAAAAACAAAACCAAAGATTTTGAGTAAGTTTAAGCAAATGAAAAATGAAGATTTTTAGATTCTGTGCCTAGTGCGACATCATTTGTTGTTTTATTGCCTTTTTTTCTTTTTTTTTTTTTTTTGGTTTGTACCCTCATGCACACAGACATTCAGCCACATACCACACACCAGGCACTGTGTATAGGTGCTGACTTAATGTCGTGAGCTAGACAGACTGTCACCCTGGTTCATCCGGCTCATTAAATAGTAGTGGAAAGAGCGCTGACCTTGGGTTTACTCTCTCTGCCAGGAACTAACTATTCATTCTTTGGTGAGTCACCTGAATGTCAGTGCTCTCCACCTGCAGAATGAGGCCATTGGCCTGGATGTTCTCTATCAATTCCAAAGGTCTGAGAGATTTATGATAAGGGATGTGCCATCCAGTGGAGATGAACATTCACAACAGGCCCATTCAAGAAGGAGGAAGTTGCTTTCTCAGCTCGAGGCTGAGACTGAACAAATAACAGTCCCTACTCTGCCTCCAGGGTTTCTCATCCTACCTCGGTAGCTATTATGAAAGGGAGCTGTTTACACTGGCTGCACTGGGACTTGCAGGTTTTAGCTTGCAAGCAGGACCAACAACACATTATACAGCAACTAGCACGAAATGAAAATGTGGACCCCTCATTCCAAAAAGTGTTCAGGATTTCAAGACACAGCAGAGCACTAAACCGAGCTCGGCATCCTTCTGAGAGCACAGGGTTCCTATATCAGTATATGGGTTCTATACCAATGAGGCCAGCCCTGCCTGTACACGAATTTGATTATAGATAGCAGTTATCTTCCTGTTTTGTAGTCTGAGTGGCATATTACTATTTCACCATGTTTAACTGTTTTTTGCTGTTGTTACTAAAATGATAATTTTAAAGGACGTATTCTCCTGTGAGAGTATACACCCCTTGTGACAAGGGCTGCAGCGTACATAATTGGTGATTTCCCCCTCAGCTGGACAACGGGCATGATGAATTTGTTGAATGCAGCCAATGCAATATTCTCTTACAAAGAGAAATTGTGATCTTTCTCTTTTTCAGAGAGACCGCTTGTTCAGGGAAATGGGTTTTAAAAATCCAGCTCAAAGAAGTCAAAAGTAATGTTTAAAAAGGCATTTCTGGGAACAGAGATGGGCTACTGGGTGACATAATCTGTGAAATAGAACCAGGACTGTACAGCATAAAAGGCAAGCATCCTAAGACTCTTTGGGGTTTGTTTTTTTTTAAACAAAAATTTTTTTTTGATACAAAAATAGTATTTTTGTTGCCAGCTGGCACTTCATGAAAGATGATAGCCACCTGGGAGAGAGCTAACAAAACCAGTGAGTGGAATTGACAGGCTCAGAGTGTCTGTAACTCTGCACTTATTCTGTGTGACATTTTAAATCAATAGTTTTCTTATATAGGGGACACTTAATGACTGTCCCTGTCCCCAGAGAGGCACGTGCAAACGGTTGGACTTATGTTGGTGAAGCCCCTGAGGTGAGATGGATAAACTATGTTGGGACGTTCAGGACTTTATTATTAGTTTTCTTTTAGAATTTTTGGTGTATGTTTTAACCGAGAGACATCAGCAGTGCAGTTATGTTCAATACTCTGGACACTTCAGTAAAACTTAGAAATCCACACAAATAGAAGGTGAATACAGATGTTTACAGGCAAAGCCTTTTCTATAAGCAATTTTGTGGGGTCTGGATCGTCTGCGTGGATGGAATTGAACTCGTCGTCCTCTTGCTTTTCCTTATTCTGTACCGTACGTGGCTTTGCCTTCAGCATTCCCTTCCTCCTACCTGTTTCCTGTTAACAGAAGCCAATTGTCTTTAAGAGCCATTGCTTTTATTTAAGTCCTTTGAATTTACTCAGTAATTTTGGCAACCAATGACTTTTTGTGGATTCAACTTGTGGGTACTGCCCCCATATCCCTGCGTCTAGACATGACTCTTGTTAATGGTTCAACCTAAATAAAGATGAAATGGCTTCTAAGAGAAAGAAGGAGGAATGGTCAGTTGGATGGACGTTGAAGAGGAGGCCCCTGTCTGGGGTTTACCTGGCCCATCTTAAGAGGAACTCACCTGATTTCTGATTTCTAGGATTAGAGACTGTAAAGCAATGGTCAGCTTAGTTCCATGTGGGGGCCGATAAATCTGCCTAAAATATGTGAAACACAAAAGAGGAGGACTAGAGAAGAAATAGAGATTCCACCATGCATATGATCTAGGGAAAAGGGTAAAGTTTTCCATGACAGCCAGGTCTGGTGGCTCACACCTGTAATCCTAGCACTGTGGGAGGCCGAGGTGGCAGGATCACTTGAACTCAGGAGTTCAAAACCAGCCTGAACAAAAAAAGTGAGACCCTGTAATTGCTAAAAATAAAAAAATTAGCCAGACATTGTTGTGGGCACCTGTAGTCCCAGCTACTGGAGAGACTGAGGCAAAAAGATCTCTTGAGTCCAAGAGTTTGAGGTTGCTGCGAGCTATGGTGCCATGGCACTCTACCCAGGGTGACAGAGTGAGACTCTGTCTCAAAAGAAAGAAAAGTTTGCTATAATAGTTTTGTTGGGATTTTATTGAAATTACAGGACTTCACACACAGTAACTAAGTAAAGGAGATGAGGTATATATTAACCAGTGTGATGTAAATGCTCCTAATTCTATATGAAATCAGCACATTGTACCCCATAAATGCATTAATGTATACATGATCTATGTGTTTATGATTTAATAAAAAAGATAAAAATAAATAAAATTCAAAATTACAGGACTTTCCGTCCTTAAAAAAGATGGCAATCCTCCTTAGAACACGAGTGTCACCTTACTGCTGGAGTTAGCAAGTCTTGGGGCTGGTACAGTCTTTTTGGTACACTTGATTGAGACGAGACGCCAATTGCTTAACCTTTTGGGTCTCAGTTTCCTTGACTTTAAGAAGCTGAAAGACACAGATGTGAAATGGCTACTGCGAGATTCCAGGGATGAAAACAATTCTGGTTTTTAAGTTAAGTCTACTCAGATGTGTTCTGAGAGACCTGCAGTCATACGCCTGCCACAGCAGGAAAAGGCTCAGAGGTGCCGTGAGATGATGGCACCGTTTCTCTGCAGGCTTTTGAGAGCAAGATAGTTTTTCCATGTACCACGTACTGCCACTTCACCTTGGGAATGTGCTCCTGAGTTTCCTCATATCATAAATAACTGGATTTATTTGTTCATCAATTCATTCATTTTTTTCAACAGTTATGTGCAGAGGGCTATATTAAATGCTGTGGAAAGAGATGAATAAGATAGTCGCAGCTCCTGTTTTTCAGCTCTTACTGCCTTCTGTCACGTGAGGAAAGCCATACAGTATGGCCTGGGTGAGGGGGAGTGCTGTCATATTCGTGGAAGCATTTTGAACACACTCCCATTTCTAGCCTAAAGATACCCATTGTGGCATTGGAACACATTTATCCTAGTCCCTTCCTGCCTAAAAGATTACAATCCTGTCTTTGGGGATTTTTTTCCTCTATAGAACATGCCTCTGAGTCTCTAATGAAAGTCATTTTAGAGCCAAAATGAATAGATCATATATCGGTGCGTTTTAGGTTGTTAGGGAAAGAGGTTACCGTGTTTGGGACACTCTACAGGGAGCCTATTATTATCAAAACTGTGTCATTCGTGCATGTATTTCTAAAGTATAAACTCATTTATTTGTTTATTTTTTTTTTGCACACTTTTCGGCCAGGGACAGGTTTGAACTCTCCACCTTTGGCATGTGGGGCCAACACCCTACTCGCTGAGCCACAGGCGCTGCCCCTATAAACTCATTTGTTAATAACTCTTATCTATAATACGTGTATAAAATCCTTGTGAAACTGGCAGACTCCAATATGGGGAACCAAAGGATGTTAGTTTTGCCTAATCTTGATGAAACTTAGGTTAGGTTCTATTTCCTTGCAAACCCTTCCTCTTTTCCCTCCCTTCTCCCCTCCAAGGGCACCGTGGTGTAGAAAGCTCTGTTTCTCTGGATTTCCTACTTACTCTACCTGTTTTGGCCCGGAGAGGTAATTATGTTTCTCTGAAGGGCACGATGTAACCAAGGAGGCCAGGTGAGCTCAGGGGTAGCCACATGACACAGTAGCTGCTGCAGCTGCTGGTGCTTTTGTGCCCAGAAGATTTGGGAAGATGCAGCATCAAGGTGTAAATAGATCATTTCCTGTTAGGTTTTGTTAGCGGTGTGATCCGAAGGGATTCCTGCTCGTTTAGCACTGCTCAAGTTGGCTTTCATAGCAGCCAAAAATAAAGCCCCTTGAGTCCTGCTCTGGAGGGTAGCTGATGTCATATAAAGTAAATCTCTTAATCATGAGAACTCTAGGCCAGATTGGCCCGTTCCTTGTACATTCTAATAGCCCTGGCCCAGTGCCATCCATAGGGTGGACAGTCAATAAATATTTTGCTAGAAAAGTGGAGACAGAGAAAGGAATTTTTTCCACATCAGGCAATAGAGTTGGCTACGTGAATCTCCTACTTATTTTCTTTTCTATCTTTTTTTTTTTTTTTGGTTGAGATAGAGTCTGATTTTATCGCCCTGGGTAGAGTGCTGTGGCATCACACAGCTCACAACAACCTCCAATTCCTGGGCTTAGATGATTCTCTTGCCTCAGCCTCCCCACTAGCTAGGACTATAGGTGCCCCCCACAATGCCTGGCTATTTTTCTGTTTTGCAGTTCTGCTGAGGCTGGGTTTGAACCCGTATATGGGGCTGGCGCCTTAATTGATGAGCCACAAGCATCACCCTGCTTATTTTCTTAAAATGCAGATTGTGATTCAGTAGATCTAAGGGTTCTACAGTTCTACAGTTCTAACACATTCCCATGTGATGCTGGCTCCTCTGGTCTAAGGACTAGAGCTAGAACCAGGGCCCACCTGTTTTAAGTCCTTATCTAGAAGTGTTTCCTCTTTCATCAACTGATAGAATTCGCTGATTATGTATCAGTGAATACATAATCCCTGTGTTTCCCTTCTCCTTATGTGACCTATAACACTGATTGGGGGAACTCATTCCCGCTAAGCCAAAGTGCAGCTTCAGAATCGTGCTCAACGTAGAGCTTCAGGCAGCCACTACTGGCTGAGTAGAGGGTGATCCCAGATCCTGGTGAAGGGATGGGGTATGAAACGGGGTCATCCTCATGTTCCCTGTTGCTGCTTTAAGTTAATCAAACGTATCAAGAATTCACAGCCCCTTTGGTCTGCCAGCCTCCTCCAGCCTTTCCTCCTTCCTTTCTTCTCTTGGTTTTCAATTTTGGGCTAAGATCCTGTGAATGACCTTGGACAAATCCCTTTCCTCTTGCATCCGTCTGCTTCTTACATCTTTAAAATGAACCTCCTGTAGATGTTTGCCCAGAACCCAGCTAGCTTCAGCATTTGAAAGTGTGGCCGCTTTATCCTGGGTTAAGTCCAGTGAGGGCTCTTTGCAGCCAACAGTAGAAACTGACTCTGCCTAAATGAACCAGAAAAGGAATTATGAGGGAGCATTGGGCAGTGTCCAGTATGGGCAAATGACTAAGACTGGGCTGGAGCTGCTGCCTGAGTCCTGCCCAGAACAGCCCGGGTACACCAGATGTTGGGCAGGGCTGTAGCTGGACCTTGCAATGCTGCATCTGACTGGCTAACTTGGGTTCTGTATCTGCATTGACTGAGAGAGGGGAACGAGGGGAAAGAGAAGCTGGATCTTTTTTTCTTTCCGTAGTGAGAGGCAAAAACTGTCTCTCTGAAGACTCTCACAGTAGGGAATTCCTCAATCATAGGATAGGGAGATAGATCATTTGGGGGCAGACTGACAGATGCTCGTCGTAACTTTCATGCTCATGGAGAGTTACTTAGCAAAACTTTCTAAATGAGACTAAAACTTGGCTACCAAACTGGTGGTAGTAACAACCAGTTGCACTCTGTTCTTTTGAGTTCTGACTTCTGATCATTTCTCACTGCATCAGTTTCTTGGGAAAGTAATGTGTATGTTTGAGAGCAAATCGCCAGGCTCTTCTACATTAGATCTAGGGAGAAGAAATTAATTGACTTTTTCAGATAGATGAAGGTGCCCCTTCCTCCTTTATGAATGGAGACTCTTGGGAATTTCAGGAACTGGGGGTGGAAGTGCTAAGGGCCTCAAGGTTCGCGTAGCTCATAACAGTTCCCGAAAGATCTCCTTTCAAGCAAAAGCCGCCACCTCTGAACCAAAGTGGATTATCTCCTCTGGCAGCAAATCCAATTGGCAATGGAACATTTGCAGTTCCTACAGGGATTTAAACTTTTAAAGCTGCAATTTCTGTAACCGGAGTTAAAAAAAAAAAAAAAGAAAACAAATCTGAATAAGGCAAGATAATCCATTGCAGAGTTTGAGTGTATAGTTCTATTTCATCCATCATGAGTGTTTTCTAGGCAGATGAAAAAAAATGTTTTTGAGTGTTGAATATATGCAAACATTACAATCAAGGATAATTGTTGTGTCTGTATGCTCTGACTCTCGTTTTGCTTTCTCTTCCCTCATCTTCTCCTGAACCCTACAGGAATGTGATCACAGGCATAGAAATAGAATTTGCATGTGTATAAATGATGCCCAAGCTGTTTGGAGAAAAGGCTCGAGACTCTGTGTTTTGGGCACAGTATTTGGAGATGGCATTTTCTGCCTCAAACCTAGGTTTGAATTAGATAAGAGAAATAACGCTTTTTATTTGTGCAGACATCAGAGTTTCCTCTGCACCTTTGTACCTTCCCTTTCATTTGCTGGGCGCTCTAACCCGTGAAGTTGGCTGAGGGAGTGTTATTATTCTCATCTTGCTGGTGAGTGAATGATGCTCAGAGGAAAGCATCTAGATTAGAGATTTCTAGGTAATGTTTCCAATGGTGTTCTCCAGTAGAAAGTGTTGTTGCTCTATCAAGCCTATGTGGTAGGAGCTGACTTCTGTTTCCTCTCTTTGGTGAATGACGGGGTTCCCCTTTATGTGTCCATTTGGTGCAGTCTCTGGGAGGCCTTGTGAGACTTAATAGGTGAGCTCTCTAAGGTGCACCAAATCCTCAGATAAAAGGAGCAAGGGCTTCTTGGAAAGCTGTGCCCTTGTTGTTCATGACGCTGGCCAGAGTTGTTGCAAGCAGGGCTTTGTCTGAAGACTTTATTAGTCATTACTCTCAGGAAATGCATCCCCACCAGGATGTTACTTTGTAAGCTGTAATGCATTTTTAAAACAGAGAAAGGGAGAATAAAAACCACCTTTTTAATATAAAATGTTAAAGGATGACCTGTTACTCAAATGGTATGTCTTAAGAATTTGAAGATGCAAACTTGTTCTGGAATTTACCTCTTTGTGTTTAGGGAGGGGTTGCGGAGTGGGGGGAGTCTTGCAGGTCCGTGCTGGCGTGGGGTGGAGGAGCAGACTAGGAGCACCCAGAGCTCTATTCTGGACCAGCCAGTCCTTATCCTGGGACAACTGTGGATAAGTTATCTTTGCAGCAATAGGTCTGTTTGCGGTGCCCTCAAGTTTCCTGAGATGGTAATGCTCACTGACTTCCCCAGGCATTTGGAAAGAGTAACTAATGAATGATTGGAAGGTGTGTTGGTAAAAGTGATTGTAAGACTGGCTGTAAACGCTGACTGTAATAACTAATTAGAGAGCTGCAGTCCCCCTCTTACTTTGCAGGGAATTTTTGCATGGTGATTATTTTCAGTGGCGTTTTCTTTGTGAAATGAAAATATTGCCCATGCTTACGAGATACTTCAGGGAAAGAACACAGGAGACTGAGATTTAGGCATATTTACTAATTGGTGAGCCATTTTACTGTGAAAAATCTCTCTACTGATTCTGTTAGCAAACACGAAATTGATTTTCCTTTTCTGCTTACTCCCATTCTGTCTTCTCTCTCACTTCAACCCCCAATTCCTTCTCCCCCTCTCCTCATCTCCACCTTATCAACTGTTGACATTATCTGACCTGATGTTGCCTGTTATGAATTGAGAAAATGAAACTAAAAAACCCCATATTGACATATATAATAGTAAATATGTAAAACCTACTTTCACTGTAGTATGCCATATTATCTGATCCTCTAAATAACATATAGTTTGATTCATTTACTATGAGTTGGAATTTGAACTTGGAATATGTATTAAGTGGCTTGAAAATTCAGGTGTCTTCTTAAATTTCACTTGAACGCATATGAAAGTAAAACGTTCTTTTAACTTATTATTTTTCTGTAAAGTTGCATTCTTTTTTATTCAAGGATATACGAGGCAAAAACCCAACGGTCTTCCACAGTGAAAGGAAGCTGTATTGAATTCAGGTAAATAGTTAATGGTAGTTTTTTTTTTTTTCCTCAAGAATTTTAAGGCCGGGTGCAGTGGTGGCTCACACCTGTAATCCCAGCACTCTGGGATTGCCTGAGCTCACAGGTTCGAGACCAGCCTGAGCCAGAGTGAGACTTCATCTCCAAAAATAGCTGAGTGTTGTGGTGGGTGCCTGTAGTTCCAGTTACTTGGGAGGCTGAGGCAAAAGAATCCCTCAAGCCCAAGAGTTTGAGGTAGCTGTGAGCTATGATTCCATTGCACTCCACTGAGGGCAAAAAAGTGAGACACCGTCTCCCCCCCCCACCACCAAAAAAAAGCATTTTAGATGGTTCCCTCAGGGGAGATGATGCACGGTATTGTTCCCATATTCTGCTCTGACCATGTGCCTCGTGTGTCATGTCACTGGTGATTCATACATATAGTAAGATACTCCCCCTCCCAAATAGTGGCTTAAAACAATAATGTATAATTCCCCAAGAGCTCATGCATTGACTGGGTTGTCCGTCCATTCCACGGGGTGCCAGCTGGTGTCACTTGTGTGGCTGCATTAGGCTGCTAACTCTGGCACCTCAGCTGGGACACCTTGGGTCACCTCCAGGCGGCCTCTTGTACCAGCAGAAGGACCTGGACTTCTTTACAACGTCGCAGCTGTCCCTAGAGGCAGATTTCTAAAGAACAAAAGCACAAGTGTCAGGCTATGTGTAAGCCCCACTCAAAACACACAAAATCTCTTATTTGGAGCATTCTGCTGGCCAGAGCAAGTCACAAGGCCAGCCCTGATTCAAGAGCAGAAGCAGCAAATGCCTTCGGGGAAAACAGGAATTGATGAGGCCATTTTTGGAGAGAGGCACTTGCATTATACTTGTGCAGGATGGTCTTTACTGCCTACAGGGGCCGGATTTCCAGGTGAAGATGATTGGTGGGGCTCCCTTGGGGCAGATCTGTAGGATTCCTAATGATGCTTCTAGTACCTGGTATCCAGTCAGTGAAGGGCAGAAGTTCTCTATTGTCGAATGAAAGGACATGCTGCAAAGTTTTAGAAAGTCAAGTGTAATATAAAAACCCTTAGAAGTAACATTGTTGGGAAATAGGAAACACCAGCTTCACCACCAATGTAGTGATGTCTCTTTTGTTATAGCGTCTTGTGCTGCTGTATTTCAGGAGGCTTTGAAGCTCAGAAAGGAAGTCATTTGACAGATAGCAGTGCTAACTGGGGGCTTGTGTAGCTTCCCTGAAAAGGGCACAGGACCACCACACTAGTGTTCATTATGGCAGGATCCTTGCTGCTCCCTTGATAGCATGCCAAGGTTTGGTCATCTGTGTCTTTCTAGAATGTAATGTGTAGGGCCCAGAACAAAAGTTAGGCACTCTGTGAAGGCTCAGTCGGTGAGTGACAGGGAGCAAACACGAGTGACTAGAAATAAGGGAATTAGGTCCTGTGTACCAACAGCGCCACCAACTGAATACCTCCAGGATGGAACGTCTGGTTGCTTTATCGCAGAGACCATTGTACTGACATACAGACTTGAGTATTACACACGCATTGGAAGGTGTGATGTGCTAATCATCAGGGCTTTGCATCTTTGAGGCTGTCCTGTTAGGTCGGTTAAATGAGGGTTATCCATCCATCTCAAAAATTTCTGGCGAGAATTTTATGAAAGCATATTAACAATGAAAATATTAAAGAAGCAGAAGTGCATTTTCCTGTGAGTATTATGATAAAGATTTTTAAAAGGCTGTAAGTTAGTTGTAGGAAGCTATTTATAAAGCGATCTTTACCTGTGGTAGCTTATGACAACCCTTTTTCTCATCTCCTTTGGTTTTCTTTCCATCAATATCATTACGAATACTACTATTTTTGTAATGTCCAGAGCAAAGGAATTGATTGGGAGAGGCATTTTTTGAATTATTTTTATTTGTTCTTACCCATTGTGCCCCAAAGTAGCTTTTTCTTAAATACTACTGTTAAAATGTGAACTGAAATCTGCATGCTTTGTGAAACTGCCGATTTCTAACTCTAATTCCCAGTCATGTTTGACGTCTGCCTTCTCATGTCATTTTAATTATGTCTGTATATATTGTCATTCCCCAAACTCAGCTGAGGAGCAAGTGCAGGCTTCCTTTCTGAGAATTACAAATCTCTTAAAGGAAGAGGAGGGCGGCCCTGCTAGGTTTCCAGGATAATGGCTGTGACTGTGAGTGTGTGTGTGTGTGTGGGTGGGGGGGGTGGTTTGTGTCTGAGCTGGTCCTCTGGGCCCCAGAGACTGGTATCAGAATTACTCTGACCTAAAAATGTACTCCAGATTTTAACACACCTTCAGCAGAAGCAAGAAGGAAACATTTGCAGATGGAATCATCAGTCCCATTACCACCCAGGTGTCAAGGAAATGAAGCTTTTCTATTACAAGATTGCAATACATCACACAAGAGGATGACAGCCTCGTTAACATGGGTAAAGTTACTGTAATTTATGTATAAATAACTTTTTCTGTGTCAAGATGTGGAATCATCCAGTCCCTACAGAATAACATCTTTTCAAGAAAAAAAATTGTGAAATGCCAGAAAAAAAAGCAGGTTCTATCAAAGAAATCCACAAAAGACAATAGCTTCCTGCTATAAAACTAGCTTTGACACAACCAATAGCGTTTCTGCTTTATAGTTTTAAGTTTTTCTATTTGACCCCAACAGAATATTTCAGGCTTTACTTCAAATAGTGTTTTGCTTACTTGATTGTTGAAAGAAATACTTTGATTTTTTTATAAGAATAAAAATATTGAAAAACTGAAATTTCTATCATTGGGAGAGAGATTAAAAACATTGTGATACTTTAATGTGGTAAGATACAAGGCAAGATCTTAAAAGAATGAGTTGAATCTAAGTGAATATCTATTATTTAGTTATATAGAAAGAGAATCACCAACTACTAAGTAGGAAAAAAAACTTTAAACATTACATGTAGGAGTATTCTATTTATACATCAGCAGAAGAGGACTGGTAAAGGTTTGGTCCAGTCATCGTAATAAAATTATGTTGAAAAATTTTTACTTTCTTAGTGGAAGATCCCTTTATATGTCTATAAACTTTTGGGAGAAATCATATCCATTACAATTCAACATAAATCATTTATCTCCCCCACACACACCCTTTAGGAGATAAGTAGGATGTGCTGGCTTTTCTATGTGTCCTTGGAAGTCCAGCCCAAGCTTTGATGTTGACATAACTTTGATATAGAAAAACATTAGAATTAAAATCTGTAGACCAAGGTTCATATGTTGAAGTACACGGATTGCCTAATCTCGTCTATCACCAGTTTTACTTAACTTGAGCCTTAAATTTCTCACTGGGGGGAGGAAAATACAGAATGAATTATCCATTCTTTCAATGTTGTTGTAGAAAGCAAATGAAATAATGTTTGTGGAGTTATTTTGTGAACTGTAATGTACTCTACCCATGCTACTTACTATAGAATCAGTGATGAAGTAAATCCAAGGAATTATCTTGACCATCCCCTACTTCCCTTCCAGAGTAAAAAGCTGAGGATGCCATTAGAATCCTGTTTGCTGACAATGACATTTAGAATATGAATCTCATGGGGCTGGAAACCTGCTTAGGACCAGGCTAGGTTAGGATCCCCTTGATATTCTCTGGAAAAGGAGTTGTGTTGAGTAAAGAGAGTCTCTGCACTCTTTTTTTATACTTAGCTTTTATAGTAAACTAATTTCATACTTTATACTTAAATAATGGCAGCAGCCAAAGATGATCCTCTATATTGGTGGTTCTCAACCTTCCTAACGCCGCGACCCTTGAATACAGTTCCTCATGTTGTGGTGACCCCCAACCATAAAATTATTTTCATTGCTACTTCATAACTGTAATTTTGCTACTGTTAGGAATCGTAATGTAAATATCTGATATGCAGGATGTATTTTCATTGTTACAAAGGGGTCGTGACCCACAGGTTGAGAACTGCTGCTCTACATGATATTAAAAGGGGGGATTTCTTTTCCCAGAGTCCCTGGAAAGAGAGAGAGGGGGACCTATTATTCACTGGGGCTGGTGGTTACTAATGCTATAGGTACTGAAGAATTGATTCTCTGTGGCTTAACGTTAACTACTAGTGAGGGGACAGGCATGCCCGGGAAATGAGGACCCTTGTATGCCAGGGTTCCTTGGACAGTCTGACACCTTTTAACACATGCTTGGTTGTCCCAATTTCCAGCTGTTCCCACCTACATTCTTATCTTCTTTAGTTCTTATGGTGTAGCTATGATTGTCTGGAACGAATCTCATAGTTTTCACATGACAGCCTACCCAATATTATGAGAAATGGAGATGTTGCTTTCCAGATATTTTCATAAGTTCTAGGAATGTGTTTTGCTTCAGATTGGTCTTGACTTTGGGGCACTGTGTGCTTTCTGGTGATCATGTTGTAAAATCATAAACGATTCACTATTTAGGGGATCAAGATCCTGTCAGGTCAGAATAAAATCTTTGTTACTGCTCTGGAGCCTCTGTATCCCAGAGTTTCGAGAGTGTTGGTGTGGTGCAGGAGATAAAAGAACGCTGGCCCCCAAATTAGGAGGCCTGCATCCTGATCTTTTGTAAGATCAAATTTTCTCTCCAATAAACAAGACCTCTGAAATTCATTAATTCTCAACACCTCTTCTTGCTCTGAAGGGAGATAATTATTTTTTAGTGCAAAATTAGCACCTGGTCACTGTAGTAGACAAAAAGAGTAAGAAAGGAATAAAATAAAAAGTGAAAGTTGTCCTGCTCATTCCCTAGGTTCTAACATATAAAATTTTAACGATTAATAGCAGGGCTTGAAAATTATTGAGGTAATTGCTAATGGCGGCAACATCTGACCCTGTAGGGTTTGCTAAGTGGCATTTTGCAGTGTTGTCTGCGGTAGGGCTGGTCTTGGTCTTGGTCTTGGTCTTGGTGCTGCAGTGGTCTTGGTCTTGCAAGTTCATAGAACTTGTGTCCCCAGTTTCTAACACCTTGTCTTCAATAATCTTCTTTTCTTCATGTGTTTTAAACTCAACTTACTTGTCTTCTACTCTCCCTCCCCTTCTCTTCCTCCCTCTCTTCTTTCTTTCCCCCACACCCCTTCTTTTGTATTTCAACAGGGATATCCTAAAATTAAATACGTTTTGTAGCTCCCTGTGAGAAAAAAGTCTTGGGTATTGCAGATTGTCAGTGTTATTACAAAATAAAGGAATATTATTCAGAAAATCAACAAATATTTACTCTGCAATAAAGTATGAGAATGTGATATTAAAGTAATATTTGCATGTGGCCAGCTCTGTTCAAAGTGAAAGGTGAGGGGAGTTCTCAGTATCCTGTTTTTTGGCACTTTTTACTGAGTTCAGCAAACACAGATGTTGGAGAGAATACTATTTATAAACTTCACTTGTTTGAGAAATGTGAAATTTGGATTCACTCTTTGCCTTCTCCTCAAGGCCCAGAGAAGATTCCCTATCATTTTTAGCTCTAGATTTACCTTTTCTTGGTGACCAGGACAGTTCTCTGAGCTTGAGCAAGTTGTCATGGTTGGTGCAGACTTTTCCCTTTCCAGGTCTTCATTTGTGATATATAGACTCAGTCACTCATTGGAGAGGGAATCTGAACAGGCCACTCACGCTGAGTGAGGGAGTTTTGTCCCGGGTGACTATGGCTGGAGTAATCATTGATTAGAGTCTCTGCTTTTTTCCTGGTGATTCGGGTTCATGCTTTGCCACAGCCCTTTACACTAGGAGACACAGGACCTCTGCCAGGGGCTCATCTCTATTTATGATCCTTTCTTGCATTGGTTTAATTACTCAGCTAGGGCAGTTTAATCAGGAGAGAACTAACGTAATAATTCTAAAGAATTTCCCGTGTGCCGGGTACTGGACTAAGCGCCCATTGGCACCTGAAGCAAGTGCTGTTCAGAGTGTCCCTTTAGAGGCAAGCACGCTGAAGTCTGGAGAGCACACGTGATTGTCACTGTGCTGTGAGTCGCAGAATCAGAGATCCGTCCAGGACCCTTTCGCTCCAGAGCCCAGGCCCTTCGCCTTGATCCTTCTGGTATCGTCCATTCCTGTCTCACAGCTTTAGGCCGCCCAGGCCTGTTTGTGTTTCCATTGCGTGTCCCGTGACACCTAACGGCAAAGCTCTTTCTCTGACACACACGGTGAACTTTAGCTGACCATCTCGTTTCTCTGGCCCAGGACGTGTGGCTTGTTCTCTAGGCAGAGCCAAAACACTTGGTCATGCTGCAAGGCTTCTCCCGGCCTCCATCACCTCATATGTACAGTGAGGACAGTGACACTCTGTGGTTAAACTGATAACATAGGAAGCACAAATAGGCTCGCTAATAATTGGTTCTCAGTTGATTTAATTTCCTTTCCTGTCTCCTAGTCGATTCTTCTTCCCTTCTTGTATTTCCTGATTTTTCTTTCTTGTGGTTACAATAATTCAGCGTATCTATTTCCAGGCTATAGTTCCAAATAGCCCCACCCCACCCCCCCAAAAAAAGAAAAGAAAAAGCAGAACTAGATGTGTTTACAGTGGTGTCTAGTTCTCTTTGGTTGGTTCTGTAAACCGTGGTCAGAGCCTACATTGGGTGGACTGTCTTCCTAGGGTTCTGGAGAGGAAGCAGTGTCCTGCTGATTGACAAGTGTGTCACGGTATCTGGAAGGAGGCCGACTGGTGGGAAATGCTCTTGTTCTGGTTTCCCTTTCTCCTGGGGCCCACTTGCTTCATCAGCAACCCACCTTGACTTTCTGTGCCTTTGCTCATGAAAATGATGGCTGTTATATTGTGCATCCAGATGGGGCATTTAATCCACTGCGAGACTCTTATGAGCGGGAATGGGATGGAGATTATGCTTATCGTGAGGAGTGCACATTAGGCCCCAGCGTGGGCATCTTACAAATGAATAAATTCACAGACTTTTCTCTAGCAAGATTTCCAGGAAAATGATCTGAGGAACGGTGGCAATGAGAAGTGACAATGAATGAATGATGCTGAATGCATATAGCATCTAACTGTGAATTTGTTTCTTTTTAAATTATCAATAGCATAAAGGTATAAATATAAGAAGTAAAAACAAGTTTTTAAGAGAGAAATCACGGGTTATTATTTGACTGCAAATTGGTGTTTCATTTTTTTTTTTTTAGGTTTTTATTTAGAAAGAATTTTATACTTACAAAAAAATAATAAAAATAGTATAAAAGTTCCTTTCTACCCTTCACTCAGCTTCCCCTAAAGTTGACATATTATGTAATGATAGCATAATTATCCAAACTAAGAAATTACCATTGGTATAATTTTTTAACCAAGCTGCAGATTTTATTCAGATTCCATCAGATTTGCCACTGTTCTTTGTGTTCCAGAATCTCACCTTGCATTTCATCTATTATTCTGGCGCTCCATTCTGTTCTCACCTTTGTTTGATGGTCATCTTTATCATACTGTAGTTGTATTTTTTCACTTAGCATCCCATTATTTTTAATGGGATATCAAGCGGCTGGAATTTCTATCTGCAGTAAATTTCAGGGTTTAGTTAGTTTGGTTTAAACACCTTCCCTGACACCTCCAGAATGTTTCCATCACCCTTGAAGTTGAATCCCATTCATGGTACCTTACTGTGGGTACAAGGCCCGCAGAGACCCAGCCTCAGTCCGCTCCCCCACCTTAGCTCTGGCATTTTCCACTGCTCTCTTGCTCATCTGCTTTGCTGCTCTTTTTCCTCCTTCATCCCAGGCTACTGCCCACCTCCCGGTTCAGGGCCTCTGCTCTTACTGTCCTCTCTATCTAACCTTCTCTACTTCCTACTTCCTTTCCTCAGGCCATTTTGACCTCAACTACAATGTTCAAGGACAGTATTTTCAGAGAGGCCTTTCTTGACCATCCTCTCTAATAAAGGGTACCCCTGCATCCCATTGTGCCTGCCCCCTCATTTGTTTTCTGGGTTGCGTCTTGCTTGTTTATTATCTTACTGCCCTGACAGAATGGGAACTCGGTGGCAGTAGGACCTCATCGTCCTCACAATTGTAGCCTCAGGGCCCAGATCTGTGTGTGACACCAGAAAAGTAGCTCAGTAAATATCTACTGACCAAGTAAGTATGTTTTCTGAGACAAGTGTCTATAGGAAGAGGAGGAATTTCTTTCCCTTTCTTCTGGAGCCTTTGAGAAGAGATCTTTCCTGTGTCACCCACTCAGTAAGAATTTATTGAGGTGTCTGTGGTGCATGTCACCATAACAATGCTGTTGTTAAAGCTGACTCCTTTCCCTCTTTTCTTTTGGTTTAACTTCACAGCTTGAGGGACAGATAGCAACAAAGGTGAACATTTCAAAGCCATTTAAATTAATTTCAGTTCTGCCGCTAGACATTTGGTGTGTCCTCCTCACTGAGAAGTCCTCCCCCACTTCCCTTCTCTTATAGGTGGTGCAGTAGGACACCTCTTTCCCACTCATTGGGAGTTGAATCAGAATCTTTAATAAAATGCCATGGTTCAAACACGTTTCTATTGCTTTTGACAGGTGCGTTATTAGTCCATTGTCATAGGAGTGGCAACTGAGGGGCTGAGAAAGGGCCTTTACCAGCAGATCAGAAGCAAAAGAACAGAAGTGCTGAAGGGCTGAGGCTCCCCCAACCAGGCAGCCAGCAGGTACCCCGTCCCAGGTGGCACCTCGTACTGTTACACCTGGATGATGACCTGTTATATTTGGGGTTGGGCAGGCTTTCATTGTTTAATAAGACAAACCCTCCATAGTCGACCACCTCAAGTTGCCCTAATTTTCATAGACCGGACATGCACCACATGTACTTATCAGTACAGTGGGCCTAATTCCTTGCATTGACCAGGTTTGTTGCAGTCCCTTGGGTGGTCAACTTACAGAGGGGCTACCATTTCTTTTTTTATTAAGTTTACTTAGCCAACTGATTTACTGAGGCTGCTATAGAGAAACCAGCCGTCGTGACTGAAAAAGGACAAAACATAGGTAATTGTGACCTATTCTAAGCTAAAACATTGAGAAATGCCAAACCAGACCATTCAGTAGCAACTGGAATATATAGCTATTCTTTTCATTTACAAGGAAAAAAAAATCACTTCTAGCATATTACCTTTATCATGATATTAGGCTGTTTTATTTGACTTGACTTTATTTTATTATTTTATTTATTTTATTTTATTTTATTTTATTTTTTGAGACAGAGTCTCACTTTGCTACCCTTGGTACAGTGCCATGGCCTCATAGCTCACAGCAACCTCTAACTCTTGGGCTTAAGTAATCCTCTTGCTTCAGTTTTTCATTTTTAGTAGAGACTGGGTTGCACTCTTATTCAGGCTGGTCTCAAACTCATGAGCTCAAGCAATCCACCCACCTCAGCCTCCCAGAGTACTAGGATGATAGGCATGAGCCACCGTGCCCAGCCTTATTAGGCCATTTTATAGATGACAACACTGGATTTGAAAAAGATCAGGCAGTAGGCATGAAAGGTAAAGCAAAGTCTTAAAAAAAATTTATAAACATAAATGCATTTGATCCACAAAAAATGTTTGTGGACCAGCCAGAGTCAGACTACTTTGATTTAATGAATTGTGTGAATAATGAAGGAGTCCTAAAAAGGCTCGTTTGCTTTTTGTTCCCATTTTGCTTTGTATTTATTTAAGTTTATAATCCAACTAACTTACTCTGGGCAAGAGACCTTTGCAAAGGAGGACCAGGTGTGGATCTAGAAGTCTGGGAATTGTCTGCTCCTCTTTCTGACTATTTGTCTGTCTTTCTGTCTGTATAGCTATTTGTTAATTGGGACTAGGAACTATCTCTTTTGGCTACAAATCCTTTACTCAGCTAGTTCCGGATTTTTATCGTTGTCTGAGTCTATGGTAAAATGAAACTTCAAGAGACTTCTTTGGAAGAGATAAAGAGAAGCTTTAAGTTTCGTTTATTCTTTGTAAATCCAGTTTTGGAAAATCGTTCTCAATCATTTTTTTATTTAAAGAATTTTTCCTGGTATACAGTATTTAGACTTAGTTTGGGATACCAAATAAATGTTGCCTACACTAGAGAAACTTTGGCTGAAATGAGCCAGGAAGCTATTTTTTAAAACTTTAGATCCTCCTTGAGAACAAAAAGATAAACCACATTGAGAGACAGCCCCCTTTGATGTTACCAGAGATGAAGAAGTATGCATTTGGCTTTTCCTGACACGTGGTACAGCCAACCCTGTCTTAGTATTCAAGTGTAAAAAACGCACATGTGGCAGGTGTATTTTATTGGCTTATAAATTCCTGAACTTACTAACAGGCTGATTACCAGATTTTATTGGTTGCTTTAAAAAGTGAGAGCTTCCTAATAGTGGATGAATACTTACCAGTTAATTTGTTTTAAAAATGTGAATTTAATTAGGAAGACCTAGAATTGGTTTTTACTAAGTTAAAGTGTGGTATGACAGGAAACCTCCCAGCATATTTCATGAATTCATATATAATATGGCACAACCCGTGGCTATAAAACAGCAAAGTGAGAGCATATTCCTAATTCTGAGTATCTTGTTTTTCATTATAATAATTAATAGAGCTTTTCATTTTTAAATGTCACTACTGAAAGTGCTAGTGTGCCCAGCAGTGAGCAGGTGAGCTCAGAATGTTATTTTAAAGTAATGGTATTCCTACTGGTAAAAAAAGTCAGACGCTGGGCAGGAAACAGGCTTACTACTGGAAAGAAAACCATCATGAAACACACAGAGACTTTGTGGATTGTTCTCTCCAACCATTTGTACACTCTCTGGTGCTGTGTAGAGCAAACATGTTACAGTGTTGGAAAGCTCAGAAAGACGGGTGAGGGTGGACTCAAGTGTGTTGATAGGGAAAATTGCTAAGCTCCTAGATGGGCTAATTGCATGAATTATGAACATGCTGACAATTCATTGTCACCTGTTTGTGTTTGAGAAGAATCTGGATATTGGTAGATTTTATGGAGGCGGCCTTATTGTTGATCTTAGAGTTGCTTGGGGAACAGAGATGAGGAAGAAGGAATTCAGGGATGTCTGTGGATGAATGTGTAGGGTAAGGCGTGGACTGGGCACGCTTCATACTATAGGGTGAGGGAGATGTGCTATAGTAAGCCGCCCCTCTTCTCTTACTCTCTGCTCTTCGTGTTCCCTCTCTGTGCTTGGAATTGTGATTCTGCAGATGTGAATGATAGCAGTTCCACATTAGATAGTGTAGGATGGGTTTGTGGGTTGGAGTAAGACCTGTGTGACAGGCCCTCTGCCTTCTGCCCACTCAAGACTTGCTCATGTCACCATCATTCTCCTTAAAATAGGTATGAACCCATAGGCTGTTCTTTTCCAAAGAGACAGATGCTTTCCCTGTAAGATATTTTTCATTCATTAATTTTTCCGGGACCCATCATGGACACCATCTTTTGGTTTTGAGGTATACCAGTTGTGTGTAAGTTGTTTAACATATGAAGTATGAATATTCTGAGCTCTAAAAAATTACAACGGGAATCCCACAGTGTTTTGAGGCAGGTTTTGGAGGTTGGAAGATCTTTGAGAGCTGTCATACTGAAGAATATTTATTCCTGGGAATGACTAATCTGATGGCAACTCAGATTAACTGGTAGGGCCTTCCTGGACTGCAGTGTTAGAAGAATTTCAAGGGTTCCTGAACTTGATTGGAATTAAATCCATTATGTCACTCATGGCCATCAGTCTTATCTTTCATTGTCATCATCATAGTCATTTAATATTGCTATTCCTAGTTGATATGCTCTTCTTACCTGAAACTAGTTGAGTAAAGACTTAGCATAAACTAGTGTTTAAATAAATACTGAACCAGTGTCCCATGGAAGCATATCAAGTCCAAGAATTAAATCAACCAAAATTAAATACTTACCAAGCCCCCACTGTATGTGAGATGCTGTGAAAATAACAGTTTTTCAAAGTTCAATGAAGTGTTAAGTAAGACCTTCAATGGTGAGGGTGGTCAAACAACTGAGGGAGGAAATACCAGGCCAAGAGTTGGGCAAATCAGGAATACTAAAGAATGGCAAACAGAGTGGGTTTTTTGCAAGCAAAGGCAGCTAGCAGGAAGAGTAGCCTTTTCAAAGGAATGTGTGGATCACAGCCCATTGAGAGAGGTTGTGATTGGGAGAAAATGGAGGCCACCAGTGAATAGAGAGTCTTTGAAGTGATGAATCTTTTTCATGATCTTCATACCATTTTTTAGATTATAGGTCCCTAGAAGGTATCAATCACCTTCTTTCTTGTCTTTTTTTTTTTGGAGACAAGAGTCTCACTATGTTGCCCTTGGTAGAGTACTGTGGCATCACAGCTCACAGCAAGCTGCAGCTCTTGGGCTCAGGCAATTCTCTTGTCTCAGCCACCTGAGAGGCTGGGACTACAGGCACCCTTCACAACGTCTGGCTATTTTTTATTGCAGTTGTTGTTGTTTAGCAGGCCCGGGCTGGGTTCGAACCTGCCAGCCTCAGTGTATGTGGCTGATGCTGTAACCACTGTGCTACAGGCACTGAGCCAGAATTACCTTCTTTCATTCAGCAAAAATTTATTATACTGGTTATCATGTGCCAGGCACCATATTTAAATGACCAGACATGGTATAGACTCTGACCTTGAGGATTTTCAACACAGAATTGGAGTAAGGAAGGGATGTAGACATTTATTCATACCCAGATGTCTTTTGGAGGAACCTTCTGTTAACACCATTCTACAGAAGAGAAAAGCAAGGCTCAGAAGCATTAACCTGCCCAAGGGCAGCCAGCAGAGCTAGATTTGAATCTAGGTCTCTCCCACTTGTAATTCTGGCTTCTTTTCACCAAAGTTCCCATAAGTACACTTTGACCAAGTGGTATATTTATGGGTCTTTCTTATTTAATTTCTTCTTTGCCCAGAGCTAGAAATGGAATGTTCTTTCAGTTCTTTTTTGAAGGATACATTTAAAGTAAGCTTTTTTTATTGAAGCATAATATGCATACAAAAAAAGTCCACAAATCATAAGTGTCCAGTTTTCACCAAGCGAACACACCCTTTGTAACCACTCCCTAGAGGAAGTCTTATTTCATTTAAAGTGAGTGAAAATTCACCATAGAGTAACTTTTTCCTACACATTTCCTTTTTTCTCCTTCTCCCCTATTTGCTTGTTCTCTGCCTCCAGTTTCACCTGGTTGAAGCTTTCTTGCTGAAGACTTCTTGATCATAGAATTTGGTTGCAAAGACTTCCATGCAATCACTTCCATGAAACCACTTGTGAGAGGGGTAGGAATCATGAGTGCTGATTTAATACTCCTTCAAGTCACGTTGTAACATTTTTCATATACTTAAAATGTACCCACTAGCTCCTATGAAATTTTAAAGAGTAGACTCATTTGCATCTTCACAAATATAACCATTTTACATACAAAGAAATGGGCATGTTTATGGGTCAAAGTAACTTATTCAAGGTTATATACTACTAGGTAGTGGTAGATTTCTTATACTTATTCATTTTTCATTCAAATAACACAATAGCTGCCTGCTTTTACCTTCATTCTTTGTTAAACACAAGCATGCATGCTTAAAAATAACAGAGAAGGGGTTAGGCACACCAGCTTTGCTATAGGAACTATTTTTCTTTCCTTTCTTTTTTAGAATAAGAACTCTGATTCCAGATAATTGCAGTCCTGAAAATAGGATAAAGTTTTATATTTGAGAAGCTGTTCTCAGGTTTGCATTTCTCCTTCAGAAATGGACTTTGCAGATATGTCCAGTATCACAGAAGCTTGAAGCTGTTGCTGCGGGGTCTCTCAGCAGAACCAGAAGTTCTAGTGTTCTGGTTAACCAAAGAGCAAATATTATGAACTTTGGGTCAGTTACTGTCCCTTGAGCATCCCAAGTCTCAAATATTAAGAACTTTAGGTCAGTTACTGTCCCTTGAACGTCCCAAGAAATATTTTATATGCCCATTGAGAATTGATGCAAATGAAGTCCGAGAGAAATGGACTTAAGAATTTGACTGTTCCCAACTTTTGTCATTAGAACAACTTTCATAGTTTGAATACTTTCAGTTCTCTCCCATGCCTTTGTGAACCCAGAAATGGCGTTGGTGTTGGGCCTGTCCTAAGGCAAGTAAGAGTCTGAACAAAAAGGAGGAAATGGGAGTTTAACTCTGGGTCATTGGAGATTGAAAATAATTTTCAGCGCTAACCCCTTTCAGTAATGCCATACTGATTTATGTTTAGTTGACTCCATGATAAATCTTAAAATATTTGTGTATTTTAAGAGTTGATTCTAACTCAGGGTTGATCAGATGCTCTGAGAAATTTATGAAATGCTCAAATATATTAATAATAAACAGAGATTTTAGGAGGGAAATTATAGTATTTTCTTTCCTCCTATCATTCCTCCTGGAGATCTGGCTCATGAAGGGGGTGTGTTCTGCAAATGTGTAGGCAGTCTATGGAGCTAAATTGGCATTAGCCTCAAGTAACACCTCTGTCCTTTTTTGATTCCATTCCTTTCCCTTCCTTTCCCTCCCCTCCCCTCTCCTCCCCTCCCCTCTCCTCCCCTCCCTTCCTCTTCCCTTCTCCCCTCCTCTCCCCTCCCTTTCCCTTCTTTTCTTCTCTTTCTTTTTTTTTGAGACAGTCTCACTTTGCCTCCCTCAGTAAAGTGCCCTACCGTCAAGTTCACAGCAACCTCAAACTATTGGGCTCAACTGGTCCTCTTTCTTGCCTTAGCCTCCTGAGTAGCTGGGACTGTAGGAGACTGGCTTTTTTTCTAGAGACAGAGTCTCACTCTTGCTCAGGCTAGTCTCAAACTCCTGAGGTCAAGCAGTCAGTCCAGCCTCCCAGAGTTGTTAGGATTACAGGCATGAGCCACTACGCCCAGCCCCCTCTGTTCTTTTTTTTGATATGCATTTATCTTCAGAGTTATGGGGGTTTTGTCTTAGCAACTTCTTCTTTTTTTTTTTTTCTACTCCTTAGTTTCTACTTTAGATTTAGCTGAACATAATAAAATACTCCATACCAGAAGGACAGATACATGATTTCATGTTTCCTGTGGGCTGGGCACAGATATAGGAAAAAACAATGTGTGCACATTAACAGCTTAATACATACAGATGGAATGAATGAATGATTTATGACAACGTGTAGCTTGATAATAATGCACACAGACCCTAGAATCACGTTTCTTTGTGGAAGAAAAAAATTTTCTTCATAAGGTTAGAGGTTTGACAGGTCAAGGAACACCTGAGGGGCTGAAGCAAGAAATTCCTTGTAGCCAGATTGTTGAGAGTATCCGCAACATCCCCCTCTCTCTGTTTGACAATGACATGGATTCTTTTTAAAAGTATGTGCGCTAAATCAAGAGTTTTAGTTGCCCATTGGCAGTAATGAAGGAGAAAGAAAAAAATGAGTGGGGGAAGCTGCTAATGTTTCACACTTGGGTCCCCTCTCCTCTCTGCACAGGGTCACTGGAGGCAGTAGCGGGTCATTGCATTGTTCTCCTAATACGTTTTGCCATTTACCTTGTTTGCCTAGGAAGCCATAAAAGTCCTGGTGAGCTAATTCTCATAACCAGGAATGGCCAAGCACAGTCATGCACATGAGTTGGTCAACGTGACCCTGTATAGGGCGGTGGTGCCATAATGGAACGGAAAAGTGCCTATCACCTAGTGACATCTCAGCTGTCAGAATGTTACAGCATGGCACGTTATTCAAATGTTTGTGATGCTGCTGGTGCAAACAAACCTATTGTGCTGGCTGTCTGTTCCAGAAAATTATGGCGCATGCAATTAAGTACAGTACATATGCTTGATAGTGATAATAACTGTGTTAACTGGTTTGTGTGTTCACTGTACTTTTTTTCATTATTTTAGAATGTACTGAGTTCTACTTATGAAAAGAGAGTTAACTGTAAAACAGCCTCAGATGTATCCTGCTGTTTACGTGACATGTGACTGTATTCTAGACGTCACCATCCTGGTCTTGTTAAGTAGTTTGCTGGGAATGCTAGACTGAACAGTGTATGTCTGTCTTTCTTCAGACTCAGGTCTTACTGAGTCTTTGCACAGAGTTTTTACCTAAATATTTACCTTGGTAGGAATCAGAGAATATTGTTAGGATAGGAGGCTTTCAAGTCAGGCAGACCTGTGCTCGAGCCCCAGATGTGCAAAGATTACTTGAGAGAAAGAGTGTGAATAGTTAGCACATAATAAGTACCAATAAATGGTAGCTGTTAGTTTGCTAATACAGGCATTAATTTTCTATATTTGTCTGCCTTTCCTTAGCTCTAGTTCTAGGAGCCACAAAATGTACTAATTTTGAAAGTGTGGCACACAGGGTCATAACACTACGGGGATTAGAAACAGCAGACTGTGCTAAGGAAGTTGAGTCTCCAGCTAACCTTAGGTCTCTGCTGATTTCAAGCCAGAAGACTGGAAGTCACTCACCTTGGCAGTTGCAATTCTCCAATATGTGGTAGTTTAACCCATTTGTCAGGGAGCGGAGAGATTGTAATGTAGAATGGAGTCCCACCCCAGAATTAGACTTGGAGTGATCAATAGCCTCCAACAATGAATTTATTTCTTGACAACAGTCATGATTCTCTGGCCTGTATCCAACCATTCTTAGTCTTGAATTGGAATGAACTCAGTAAGCAAACATGCCCAGGTATTCTCTGCCTCAGACAATACTAATACAATAACATGGTTTTGAACTTGGATTTCAGTACAATGTGAGGAGCTTCCTCACATGAAAAGCATGAAGTGTATGTAAAATCACATGCCTTTGAGGAGAATCAATGCCAATGTTGCCTTAGCATTAAGGCTCTGCTTGGCTGGCTACATCAAGATTCTCACCCAGGTTAAGTGCCATGTCTGGCCATCGTCCCTGACCCCCACACAGGACTTTGCTCCTCTTGCTCCCATAGAACATTGCTCAGTCTTCACCCACCACATGGTGGGGAAATAAACTGTTTCCAGGAGACGTGCCCCTCGAAGGCAAGGACCTTCCTGCAGTCACCCTGGTGAATCCATCTCTTACTAGTAGGAAGGAGCTCGATCCATTTTGCTATGGTTGACCTAAACCTCACCTGTTTACTGGGGGGCTCTCTTGCTCATATAACTGCAGTTTGAACTTAGATCCAGTCTTAAAACACACATAAAGCACATGGTGAGATATTTTGACATACAGCGTTCTTTGCACGGAGAGTAAATTTTCTCAGACATATACTTTCCTGACTTCCCAACCCCCAAAAGTGGCATCATCGAACGCCCCTCTCCCCACCAGCTGATAAGCTTTGATTTTATGCTGGCCGCAGCTACCCTGCTGCTGCTTTGAAACACAGGCCCAGAGTACCTTTGAGATATAGTCTTCCGTTTGCCCTGCCCCTCTAGAATGGATTAATAGATTTATGTAGCTGTTGAACACAGGCTGCCTCAGAATGCGTGTGTTTTAACCCAGTAGGAACCCAGATGATCCTTTCAAAAGCAACTTTTAAGAGAAGCTGATGTCTTGTGAACACGTTAGCAAGCTGTCATTGTGACTTTGTCAGCGGGCTCATCTCAGAGCATCTGCAGACTCATTTCAAGATTGCCTAATTATTTATACACACAGATTTCTCCCCTTCCCGGGGTGGGCTGAGACTGAACTGCCTCTTAAGTACAGGGAGATATGTTATACATGCTTTGTCATTAAAATTGGTCACTTTTCTATCACGTTTCTCTCTTAAAGATAGTATCAGAAAATTATATTTCTACTAGCTTCTAGAGCTGTAAAACTATTCTTTAAAAACTTGCCTTTCTGGTGTTTGCAAATCTGAGTACAGCATATACCACTCCCAGTTTAAAATGTGTGTGTGTTTAGACAGAGCATGTAAATTTAATCCTAGTAAGTGCTTATTCTAAAAACCATCTTTCCAGTGCGAATGTGTGCTTATCAGTATGGAGAAAGTGTATTCAAAGAATAGGGGAGTTGGAACTCGGAGGGCGGAGCAAGATGGCAGCCGAGTAACAGCTTCCTTGCGGCTGGGCACGGTGAGACTGGGGAGAGAGGACTTCAGGCATCTCTGGCAGGCGGGATCTACCCAGGAACTTCCCCTTGGGGACACAGGGAGACAGC